>SNQJ01S0021755.1:100115-123790 GCA_010110895.2 Picea sitchensis | reverse complement strand
AATACATCACACTATCCATAATCAAATACCATAAACCATTATATCAAACCATGTGCCACAACCTCACTGTCATACAACCTCTATTTGTAACATACCTCAACCAAAATCCCTCATCAATTTCATAATCCAAATATGATTTGTAACTATGTAACAGACCTAGTGTATATGATCGCATACCCACAAACCTTCCTTAACAAGAGACTAGCATTTTCATCAAATTTTACTTTTGTCTCACATGACTAGTTTTGGCTTAGTCAACAACCCTAACTTGCAATAATCGTAACTATGTGCCTATAACGAATAAAGATCTGAAAATAGTACACATTGTTCTTCAGTGTATTTTATGAAATTCCTCCAGGTTTCACTACTTAGAACCTCTCAGAAAAATATTTATAGAAAAAATGGCATACCTTGTTGAATTTTGGCTTATTCTAGAGAGTGAACTTGTAGAGAGTGCCCCGCACGCAATATTTGTTTTATGGATATGAAAGTGATACACAGAATACTAACGTAGGTACTCTAACCAATATATTTTTTCTTACTGAATTTAGATCTGTTATGAATAATTTATGACATGTTTACCCGAAACACATGTTTTATACTAGTTTCAGGACTAGCCACAAACCCTATTTTACACAGAGTGTAACTCCAAAAATACAACGACCCACAAGATGAAATTTTTATCACAGCTAATTGGATATGTTTCCTCAACGGTCTCCCAATTTCACATTCTGACTCATAATATAAACAAATTTATTTCAAAAATGGTGAGATGACCTATAAATAACATACCTTAGAAAGCATCATCAAAAGAATTTATCCTCCCTTGAATTTCAGCCTTATTTACTTCACCTTCCCTCTGAAATTCACCTTAGATATCCTTTGGTTACCTCATTCATTTGTAGATATTCAATATGCCCAATTGTAATTAAAATTATATATTATTTCCCCTTATTTATACTTTTATGTAGCTTCCTCAAGGGGTTACCTTCTAACCATCTTAAACCACTTTCCTTATTTTTAAGGCTAACCCACTTCTAACCACATGTCCACTTAGTAATTTCTCCATTAAATTTATTATTTAAATAATTTCTTTTGTATCCACTTTGAGGTATAGTACAATCATCACTTCGTTTTATTATTTAAATAATTTCTTCTTTGTTTTCCTTATTTTAGGGCTAACCCACTTCTAACCACTTGGCCACTTAGTAATTTCTCCATTAACTTTATTATTTAAATAATTTCTTTTGTATCCATTTTGACTTATATTACACTCATCATTTCTCTTTATTATTTAAATAATTTCTTCATTTCAACCACTTTGACTACTTTGACCTTTTGGGGCTTCTAGATGACTCACAAGGGTTCTCCAACTTCACATGGCCTAACTCTCTAACCGTGAGGATCTATGTGGCGTTCCACATACCAACAGAAATGGCATGACATCTACTATAAATCTAGAGTAGTCTTACCTGCAAATATATCAAAACTAATACCATTATCCATCAAACAAACTTGGGTCCATTACCCAAACCTTTGTGCTACCGGAATTCGCTACCAGACTTTATTCAAGGGTTGACATCAATGACAACCAACCCAATTAAACAACAACAATATCCATACACTTCATATTGTCTTCTCAAATATTTGTATGCCTTCTTTTTCAACCCGAACACTACACCAAGAATATAATTATGTGGTGTTCATTAGTGTTAGCAAAAAGGTTGCAGTCCAAGTATTATTTAAAGGTAGGAAGTTCATTGGAAATAATGTGGTACATAGCCTTTCCATAACCAACCATGTCATTGTCTCATACATGACTATATTTTCTGGCATCGATTCCTATAACAGGTTAATACCCTTTATTGCTTTGGTTATTACCTCATAACCAAATTAACTTGACATGCTACTATGTCAGTGTGTGCATTCAAAAATAAGAAGCTTTGACAATTGTTACAAGCCTCCATCCTTTACCACACCTAGTGGTACCTTATTCCCAATTATTGCATCAAATAATACAATACTGTGATTTTATAAATAAATCTAGCTGAGGAAATTCTTACCTAAATTCCCTTCATCAATTATTCAATAAGAGCACATAGAACTCAAACCTGCATAGTTGATGAAATTAGAATCCCCCATGCCTCTTTTATCAGTCTTATAATCAACACTTCAGTTTCATGTTGCTTCCTTCCATATGCTGCAACAGCAGTAGTAGCACATGCAACATGCAATAATTCTCTCTTTCTAAATATGGTTGTCCAACAAGCCATGACATAATTGTTTCTATAGTAATTGCAACAACTTATTTCTCCCTATAACACTTTTCCTTATTGATCCCAAAAGTCTTCAATTCTTCCCAAATTCCAAGATCTTCTTGTGCTCTCACTGTAATCATTGTACATGATTATTGTTTCCCTGAGCACTTTCTAGCCAAATCACTCTTGGCTACTTTTTCATTTCTAGCCAAATACTAAGCTGATATTAACATTTAGTATTCATTTATATCCTGGATCCATCTAACCCAACTCACACTTGGACAAATTATCATTCCAATCATGTTATCTTATAGACTTTTGTATATTCAACATCCATTTACTTTTCGGGACTGAACTACTAAAGCCCTTTCCTAACTGAATACTTTAGCACTTGATTTTTCTTAATGAACCATTACTTCATCTTGTCTTGGCCCATCTAATTTCAACCTAACTTTCATAATCAACTTCTATCATTCCATATTGATGTCCTTCATACCCTACTTCCATTGTGCACTCTGATAGCAATAATGGAGGTGTTATATCCAAACTATAGGACTTATCCTTGGATATGTTACATATTATCTCCAAATATACTCCTTGTTTCTCTTTATCAGAAAAAAATAACATTTTAACCTATCAATGTTTTAGAGAAGATATGCCCACACTCTATTGCCTTATATATACATTGGCATCCTTTAGAGTGAATGGAATTTCACTACATCTTTCCCTACATGAGATACAATTATACCCAAATTCCATTGAGCACCCTAATTAATACGAGTGGATTTCCTATAGTGGATTACCAAACTTTATGGTTGCACCTAGATTCATATCATAACATTCTTCAATCTGGGCCTTTGATCTTCTTGTGGGATATTCTTGATATAACATTATGTCCTCAAGTTCTTCATCTCCTTATTGATACTAGGTCCAAACTCTTTTAGGACTGCATAGTATTCAATATTTGACACCCTATCTTTAGGTGTCTCTTCCATATGAGATGCAAATATTTGACATCCTTTTTTGTAATATTTCTTCAGCTGCAATGTTGAAATTTCTCTAATAGTTACTGCCCTAGGAATTCCATGTACTGTCCTCAGGTTCCCTTCTTCATCCAAGCAAGTAAATGCCTTATTATGACAGTTCTAGGATATCATGGTGTTGGTCCAACCAATCCATCCCAATTAGACAGTCATAGGAACATAAAGGAAAGATATTCAAATATCACATGGTGTTCAGTCCATTCATGTCCATAGGACATGACTTAACCATCTCATTAAATTTTATTTTGGCTCTGGTAGTCAGCTACACCAACCAATATTTTCCATGCTTGCTTCCACTTCAATCATATGTGACTGAAACTCAGCTTGCTTGTTTTCCAGGGATACATAGATCCTAGGTACACTTATGCCCATGTCCTCCACTGTATCAATCATTCTAGGTTCCATAATGCATCAAAAAAAATTCTTCTAATTTTCCTGAAAAATTGCCTACCCATGTTAATTTTCAGAATGAGTAGTTATATTCTATTGTTCAATACCTTTCCAATGCCTTCTTCCATGTTGAATTCTGAATCTTGAGAAGAAATTTATGGGTATTTAAAAATTGTCTTTTCTATGATGTTTTCCATGTACATTTGTTCTTCTTCTTTAGAGACGAATAGCTCTTGGACCCATGTTGAATCCTCTTTTTAGGTTTATAGGATTTTTTAATTTCCCTTATTTGCAGGTCCGTACAATTCAGAAATTTGTGGGTTCCTTCTCTAAGCCCTTTTTTGTCTTTAAAAAACAAAATTTGGGCACTAGCCCCTTTTTATTTTGGCCAAAAATGTATGTGACCATGGGCTATGACCAAGAACTTAGTTGAAAGGAACTTATCTAGAGCTTCGAAACTTCGGGGCTCTGGAGCTTCAGGCTTAAGAGGTTTCACCTTCATCACACTTTGTTTCCCCTGAATTTTAGATTGGTGAACTTTCGAATAGATGCTTCTTCAGAGCTTCGGGGATTTAGTACTTCGGAACTTACAGCTTCAGTAGATCCACTAACTTAACACCTTATTTCCCCCGAATGTGAAATCGGTGAACTCCTACATGGTACATCTTCGGAGCTTCAGGGCTCTTCTACTTCAGATCTTTGCACTTCGGGGGTTCTCATACTATTACACCTTAATTATTCTAAATGTCAAACTGGTGAACTCCCGGATTGGTGCTTCGGATCTTCACTTCTTCAAGCTTCAGAAGTTTGGACCACACAACACACAAATTTCCCTAGACACTGAATGGGTGAACTACTTTGGTGCTCCCAGGCTCATGAGCTTCGGGCTCTGGAATATCTTGCAACAACATACACACATATCCCTGAATGTCGAATCTCTAAACTTTCGGAGTCTCATTTGAAATCATGTACCAAGGGGTGCTACATGTCGAAAATATAGAGATGACACATGGCCCAATCTATGGGTGGCACCTGTCAAGTTATGATTGGCACAAAAATTCTATGAAAAGAATGAAACAAGATGACATGTGGCATGCATAGAGTGGATCCACATCCCCCTAGGTGACATCAACATATCACGTCACTCCAACACTCCGGGACTTCGGGGTTCGGAGGATATCACACCAAAATACATCAAAACACTCAACCATTGAAATTTCGAACTCCCTAACAGTTTTCTCTGGAGCTTTGGACTTCAAGGATCGAGTACTTCGAAACTGCGGACTTCGGATAACTTCCAAATGTAACACTAAAAATATCTTGATTGTCGAATTTCCGAACAGGTTCTCCCTGGAGCTCCGGGATTTCGAAACTTCGGGCTTCAGAGGATTTCAAACTAGAATAATTTAAAACATCTGAATGTTGGACAGGAAAACCATTGGTCGAGCACTTCTCTCGAATTTCATTACTCCGACACTTCGAAGCTTCAGGATTTAGAGGACTTCTTATCACAAAACAACTTTTCATTTGAATGTTGAAGTGGCTAACTCTCCGAACTATACTCCTCCGGAGTTTCAGGACTCCGACGCTTCAGGGCTTTGGAATTTTTCGTTTCTAATCACCGCCCAACCCTCGAACTACCAAGCGTTGAAATTTCAAACACTTGCTAATCTGCAAACATGCATCCGAAAACACGAACGGTACATATTTCTTCTAGACTTCGGGACTTTGGGAAAAACTCCACTTCGAGCAACCACAACCAGATTTCCCCGGAGTGTCGAACTATCAAACCACTTTGGGGATCCAACGGCCTACCTTGTCCCAAATGATCTACGGTGTATATTCACTCTGGGACTTCAGATCTTAGGGTATTTTTACCTCCTTTCTGTAAAAGACTTAAAAATTGTCGAAGCAACGAATTCTGAATGACTTGAGGGCGGTTAATGACCCTGCTCGTTTTCCTAGATATGACGGCTGTGAAGGATTCAAAACTTTCCCAAGCAAATCCTATGGCCATTGTGGTTTCCCAAACTACTACACCTCCTAAGATTTCAAAAATAGTTAAGTTTTCTCTTAGCGCCCTCTTGGCATTCATGGACACTCTGAAACTTGAATTTTGTCCATTTCGACAACAACTCTATGTGAAACTTTTGCTTCAATTTCCACTTACACGGCCCATTCAGGATCAGTGTTGAAAACTAGAGCTCTGATACCATATTGTAACATACCCAGCCATAGACCGTTGGGCTATGCCACATTAAAAAATAATTTCATCTGTATGTATATATATATATATATATATATATATATACAGTTTCATGCAAAAATAACAGTAAAAATATACATGCAACATTCACAAGGAAAACACATAAACATAAACACATGTATAAAATACACAGCATGTAAATTAACACACAATTGATACTTATCTTTTATAGGATACCACCAAATACGTGCAGACCTTCCACGATCCTCCCAGCCTTAGAACATGCTACTCATAACTCTTAGCAGTGGGTCACCCCCAAGCTGGGACTAACTCCACACGGGTAAAGGGATTTCTAACCAAGATGAGACAATACAAACAACAATAAGGATTTCCTCCTAGGAGCCAACTCAAACTAATAGCATACAACCTCTCATTCCCCACATGCCTGTCCCACCCCTAAAAGTGTTCCCCTTCTCTTCTCAACAATCCTTCTGTTTCCCCACTTCCCTTCCAGGGATTCAACAACATGCTAGATAGGAAGTCTCAGAGCACTGTAGCTGCATTTGGGATCCCTCAGGAAATTAATTCCCAAAAATTATCTCACCTCGAGAGAGATTCTCATGAGCCTGACAACCTAACTCTTCAGTCCACGGACCTTATAAACCACCTCTATAGTCCCACGGGCCTGACAACTTGCTTCTTCATTCCATCTCTTAAGTCAACTAGGTATAAGTGAAGGTGAAGGAAACCACATAATTCAGGTATGGAGCAAGGAAAGGAAGCAACCACATTCAGTCAAGGAACGGTGATGGAAGCAACAAAATTCAAGGTAATGTACGGGTGATGGAAGAAACAACCTTCAAGAAGGTATAGGGTGTTGTCCTTAATAGGAAGTACATGTTACTGCTCAAGGTGTGCATGCAGAGAGAGAGTTTGAGTGATGGATGGTATGGTACAAATCCAAAGAATGGCTTCCCCATGAATGGGAAAAATTCCTGTCGAAATCCCCCTCATCCACAAAGATCCAACTCTTTATATGCATGTCCCAAATTGGACACTTGTCTTTATGAAGCTTCATGGGATCCACTTGTCATTATTTTCCCCAAAGTAACTTGGAATAACATGAGTTATATCCAAACATTCGTATTTAGAAATATATTATAATATTCCCTTGGAAATAATCCCTCTATCTTAGCCCCTTTCCTAGGCTCTTAGCCCCCCTTTCCATTCCTAGTGGAGTTATTTCCCACACTCTTTTATCTTGGTTGTTCTACACAACGATGTGTTTTATTAATGATATGAGTGTTTACATATACAAAAGTAGGCTCAACGGCCTTTAGCATCTAGGCTCTCTGGCCTAATAATCACATAAGCCTTATGGCCTATAATAACCTCGCTCACTAGCCTATGAAACATATTCACATTCACATTTACAATTGGGGATCGGTCTTGGGGTATTACACCCTGAGTCAGATAAGGTTTGGACAACACACATCCTTTATGGAGGATTACATCTCTTGAGGGATCTGACCGACTATGTTGTTAATCCTACGAGGTCCCTTATAACTGATTTCGATACCTCCAATATTTTGAAGGGAGTCTTAGCCCTCTCTTGGGCGACACATACCTACTCTAGTGATGGAGGCCCCTTTTCAGCTACTATATCCTGATTGTGTGTATTTGGCTTTTTTGTTTATTTTGGTGTGCTCTCTAATTGTTAGTAGGCCATAGGATTTTGTTTTTATATCTCGTTTGTTGAATTTACCACCGCACCTTGATTATTTTCCTTCTAAGAGGCGCAAAGTTACAAAACGTGGTACACACACCTCCACCTACCAGACTTGTGATTATACAATTATGAGTACTTACATGAGTTTGAACGACACTAGGAGTCCCTCGACTCTTATACCTACTGTAGTTAATGGGGTTCTTTCAAATCCTTCAACCACAAAGATTGTAGTACCAGAGGTTCCCATCATTACTCCTATCCAACCTTTGGTTGCTACTCAACCCATAGTAACGAACCCTTCCGGGTCTCTTTTTGGTTCGCCTGGATACAATGCTCAGTCCATACCTTTGATCTCTAACTGTTTCTCTTTTGGTATGTCAAATATGACATTGCAACTTTCATCCTCCATTCCAACAAATAATCCAAATCCTAGTATTGGACATAGGGGCATGTCCCCCCCTCATACTCCTCTCTCATTTGGTGGACTCAAATTCCCCAAATGAATCCTACAGTTGGGGGTCAGCCTCTATATTCTTTCATGTCTAATCCCGGTCTCAATGCTCATGGATGGAGTAATCAACTGAGCGGACAAGATATTTATTATGTTCCATAATTTCCCCCTTCTTCCTCCACATTGACTCTGACTAATACATTTGGTATGAAAAATCCACCTCTATCCTCCGGATTTCCACCTGGAGGAGGTCAGTTTCATACTATGGGAAACCCCCAACTTGGATCTCCTCTAGCTAGGGGAATTTTTTATAAAATTCCTATAGGTATGGTGCCCATACCTCCTTTTATGAATCAGTTTGGAGGAGGATATTACCCTCTCGGACAGGGCCATGGTGCATACCAGAACCCTGGATGCGTTGCAATCTCTTAGCAACAATCTTTCTTGGGAGCATCGGCTCAGATGCCGCAACCCCATCTCCCTTTTCTGGCCATGCTTAATTATCCATATTTTTAAAGACTAATGAATGACCCGGTGCTTCATGACCCATCATGGGCCTCCATCCCCATTAAGATTCCCTCGAACATTCTGAAATTAGATGGAAATATTGGTGAGGATCCAGGTGATCATGTTACTACTTTTCATCTTTGGTGCTCATCCAATTCTCTTAATGATGACTCTATTTATTTGAGACTTTTTCAATGCACCCTCATGGGAGCGAAATGGTACATTGAGCTACCAGGGGGAACATATGGGAATTTTAATCAGATGGTTTAAGACCTTCTCAACCACTTCCAGTTGTCAGTTCGTTACGATGTCGGCATAGAAATCATGTCATCCCTCCTCCAGGATAAAGACAAACATATCTCGGACCATATCCAAGAGTGGCATAGACGAAAGAGGTTGATCAAAGCCTACATTCCTCTATATTTTCTGTTGGAGTGGTTCCTTAAATCCCTATTGCCTTATATTTCTAAGGATGTTTCTACATCTGGGGTAACCTCTGAGGAAGAAGTTGTTTTCAAATCCTAGCAACTAGACCTCATATATGCCCAGTTTGGGATGTTGTATGAAATTCTCCCTGATGTATCGAGGTCAAATTATGACCCGAGACAAAATCTTGGGCCTCATGTCGATGGCATTATAGGCTTTTCAAATGCTAAGTCTACAGACTTGGTGACAAACCAGTTGAAGGAGTTGTCTCTAAGCCAGTCTTTAGTAGAACAAGCTTCGTCTTCATCCTCCACTCCCACTTAGTCAGTGAATTTCCATTCTGTACAGTCATCGACCAACCCAAATGGTAACCAAAAACTAGGAGGGAATAGAAATAAAGGACATGGTAATAATCGTAAGGGTGATAGTAATGATAATAAAACCAAGGACAATGCTAACAATGATAGATTGAATACTAATGCTAGTGAGGGAAAGAAAGAAAAGAGGAAGGTGAATTTTCCTTGTAAACTTTGTAAAGATGATCACCTTACCCACCTATTCCCCAAAATTGAGGAAGCCTCGAGGCTCTTATCTAAACCTCCCAATGTCCTGACCAATCCATTTCCACATAATCAGCACATGGCTTCAAGCTCCTCTAATACTGAAAATGAATCAAGGGGGAATCAAAACCCCTCGACACATGAAGGTGACCATCTATCCATTAATATGGTCAAGTCAAAGATTAATATAGCCACTTGATCTCATGATTACAGTTCTTCACATACTATTCCAGGTCTAGAGTCTCCCCCTCCTCCGGAAACACCTTTGTAGATCAAAAATCCAAATCCTTCGCCTCATCTTCTGAAAGGAGTACTAAAATTATTTGCCCACAATCCTAATGCCAGAGCTGCCTAGAACTATTCAATTATCAAAGATATGGATCAAACCCCTTGTGTGATGTCATGTTTGGAGGTTCTCCAGATGTTTCCTTCATAGAGGATTGTCTTTTTATTTGCGTTAGGATCTCTAGACCCATGTGGCTCAAAGTTTATCAAGTTTGACGCAACGGATGTTAAGCCTCGCTTGCCTTACCATGTGGCCTTTTAAATCCATGTGGATTATTGATGAAGTTGTTGCAACGTGAGTAATGTCCCTAACCTCCCTAACCTATTGGAAATCCATTGCTTCTCCAACTCTCTCTCAATCTATGACTATGTTGACCACATTTGATGGTCGTTCATTTCGACCCCACAGAATTATTTCTTCTTTTCTAGTCTAGTTAGGTGGGAAGAAAGTGGTGGTTGATGTCGAGTTCGTTGATGCACCCCTTAACTATAATTTACTACTAGGGCGTAATTTTACTTATGCCATGACCGTAGTCGTTTCATCTATTTTCCGCACTTTATGTTTTCCTCACGAGGGGAAAATAGTGACAATAGATCAATTGTCCATTGTGCACGCTAATCCTAGTGCATTGGTTATACCTTCGATCCTAGTGATCAACAATTCTCAACTGGAAATAGAGGATATTGGTGTCATAATGTATTCCTCTCTCATGGGTACTTTTGATTTCACGACACTAATCCATCACATTTATACCATTTCCAGTGAGTCTTTGCCATCAATGAGGTTCGTTCCTTTCCATACTTCATATTTCAATGACCCTTCGACCCTACCTTCCTTGAATATGTCAGGAGAAGTTTAGTCATACACTGGGATGGAAATTCCATTATCAGCGAAATAGGTTGTGTATCAAGTTGTTCTTAACACTTCTACTGACCCAGATCCTGTCTCCTTGCATATGGACGAGGAGGATCATGTTCTCGAGCCCTTATGGGCCACCCAATCGTCTTGTTTGTATGATTTCCTTGATGATACTTTACCTTTGGATGAATCCATCTTAGAGGCCATGAACGGTCCTGATACGCCATGGGATGACATGCATCATCGCTCTTACTTCCACCCATAACTTGTTAGGATCAAACAGGATGATTTTAGATCTACCTTGAGTGAGATGCTCGGTCACATTGTGGTTCCACTAGATACACATGGTGTTTATGACAAAGGAAACATGGAGAATATTTCTCCTACTGTCACAATCCAAATCTCTCGACTTCTTGGAAAATTTGAAAATGTATATATCGGTACAAATTGTTCCCCTGAAGAAATTCAGATCTACACCAATATCTTCAAGGAATCTTGTGATGTATTCGCTTGGTCATATGAAGAGATGTCAGGAATTGACCCTACCATTGTTGAACATGATATCAAGACTTATCTAGATGTTATACCTGTTCGAAAACATCTTAGATCTATTAATCATATGAAGGCCCGTGATATTAAGGAAGAGGTAGAGAAGCTACTCAATGTTGGTTTCATCTACCTAGTTCCTTTAACCGAATGGGTGTCCAATCTCATTATTCTAAATAAGAAACAAGGAACCATCCACGTGTTTATGGATTTTGAGACCTGAACAAGGATTGTCCAAAAGACAGCTTCTCGAATCCTATCATTGATCAGATTATCGATGAGTGTGCGGGAAGCAAGGTTTTTTATTTTATGGACGGATTTTCAAGATATAATAAAATTCAAATCAAACCCGAGGATCAACACAAGACGGTGTTTATTTTTCCTTGGGGTACTTGTGCATACCGAAAAATTCCTTTCGACCTTAAAAACGTCGGAGAAACCTTCCAACAATCCACCACCTTTTATTTTCACGATATCAAACATATTGTCTAATCTTACCTTGAATATATTGTTTCTCACTCTCGCAAGAGAGGAGATCATTCCACTCACCGTCGACTAGTTTTTGAGAGATTTAATTATTATTGCATTTGTTTAAATCCTCACAAGTTCATTTTTTGTGTGAGGTATGGCCATATCTTAGGGTTCTTAGTCTCTGAGCATGGGATCATGGTGGATTATATGAAGGTTGAGGCAATACATCGATTTCATCCCCCGCGCAACATTCGACAACTTCAGGGTTTACAGGGGAAGGCTAACTTCTTGCGTCAATTCATAGTGAATTATGCCAATTTAACTAAGGGTTTCATGCATATTTTGAAGAAGGAGACTCCATTTATATGGGATGAGCAAGCCCAGGAATCCTTCGATGCTCTTAATAAATCCTTTGTATTGACACCTCTACTGAAGCCTCCTGACTACAATAGATATTATTTTCTTTATATCGTTGCATCTGAAGGGATGGTTGGTATGGTTCTGGTTTAGGAAGACGATGAGCTCCATGAGCACATTTTCTACTATTTTAGTCAAAATTTAGTCGGCCCTGAACTTAAATACTTTCATGTTGAGAAGCTAGACTTAGTTGTCGTACATGCAATCCATAGATTACGGAATTATATATTGCTCTACAAAACTAGCGTAGTTGTGGATATCAATCCATTTCAATACGTCCTTACTAGGTGTATCCTAGAGGGAAAATATAATAAGTGGATTTTTATTCTGCAAGAGTTTGATCTGGCCTTTGCCTCGGCAAAGTCTATGAAATTGCTAGTTTTTTCTGAGTTGATATCAGACTTCCCTTGACTAGATGAGGATGTTATCCATGTTGATTCATTCATGGATGAAAATATTTTCCTTATCTCGTCTTCAGACCCATGGTATGGAGACATTTTAATATATCTTCAAACCTTGAATCTATCTTAGCATCTGTCGAAAGACGATCAGCACTGTATATGGCATCAAGCTAAAAAATACCTCATCATTAGTGACACTTTGTATCGTCGAGGAGTAGATAACATTTTGCATCGTTTCTTGAATCATGTGGAAGTTGAGTCAGTTCTCAATGAATGTCATAGTGGGGCTTGTGGTGGTCATCTATCTAGGCTTGTGACAGCCCAAAAAAAATTACAAGATGGTTATTTTTTTCTGTCAATTTTTAAAGATTGCATTGAAGAGGTCAAGAAGTGTCACCCTTGCGAGGTTTTCACTCAAAAAATGCACTTGCATCCAACTTCTCTTCACCCAGCCATTACTGTCGGTCCTTTCACCAAGTGGGGGGTATATTTTTTGGATTGTAACCCAGCTTCAACTAGGGGGAATTAGCATATTATCGTGGTCATGGATTACTTTACTAAGTGGGGAGAGGTCATGCCTACCGTTAAATCTTATGGTAAGACAACAAAAAATTTTGTATTCAACCAAATTATAGCCCGGTTTAGAATACCAAAGGAGATTGTCAATAATCATGGCAGTCAATTTCATAATGAAATGATGAAGGAATTAGCATCAACACTGGGGTTTAAGCACGGTCATTTTTCCCCTTATTATCCCTAGGAAAATGGGAAAGTAGAGGCGGTGAATAAATCTCTCAAGATAATTTTGCAAAAAACTGTCAACCAGAGTAAATATGACTAGCATCTAATGATTTACCCTACGCTTTGGGCATATCGAACCTCGGTTAAGACTTCCACTGGTTTTTCTCCTTTTCAGTTAGTACATGGTGTGGAATCGATTCTCCCAATTGAATGTGAAATCCATTCCCTCAAGTTGAAAATTGAGCTCCTACCTAACACTTTCGATATTGAAGAATGCCTCATACACCTAGAGCATCTATATGAGTAGTGTCGAGATGCCTCTATGACTATAGAAGTTAATAAACAACATGTTAAGGTTCAATATGATAAGTTTTTTTGTCCTTGGCAGTACATTGATGGTGACTTGGTCCTCCTGTATGACCAAGCCAAAGAACCATTGGGGGCATGCAAGTTTAACCCCATGTGGCATGGTCCTTATATCGTGTGACGTGTTTTGGAACAAGGAGCATATGAGTTGGAAGATTATGAAGGGAATATGTTATATGAGCCCAAAAATGGGATCTACCTTAAAATATATTACACTTGAGCCCTCAAGATTAGGTGTGACCCTTTGTATACTAGTGTATCTTAGTGTATATACATATTTTCCTTTGTGTCATCAGCTTGCTTATCAAGTTTTCCCTTGGTTGGCAGATGTCAATGGAGTCTTCAGTTTACTTAGGATTTGTAGATGGTTCCAGTCTTCATACACAGAACTTTTTTTCCGTTGCTTGGGTCATTTACTCACACGTGGGTCATCTAGTGTCTTCAAGTCACATTTTTCTAGGGCCATCAATGGATAATGTGTTTGAATATAGCATAGTTATAGATATTTTAAGCGACGTCGTTTCACATGGTGTTCGGTCTTTAAAATTTCTCCTGGACTCCCAGTTAGTAGTATGTCAATTAAACAGCAGTTACCGTGTGTGAGATCTTACTCTACTCCGACGATTCCTAAGGTTGTGAATTTTGGAATGACACTTTGATTTTATTACTTATAATCACATACCTAGAAGTTCTAATTATGTATATGATGCATATGCTAATTATGTTTTAGATTGGAATTTGTCACATAACTAAAGTAAAGAAAACACATCCATCAATGTACGCATTGTAACATATATAAGAAAAGTTGAAGACCAATGTTTTATATTTCATCTCTTCAAAAAATATGGTGTAATAGTACAAAATGGGGATCACACCGTCAAAATACATATATGGTTGATAGATATAATGACCATGGAATCTACGATGGTAGCACTGGATGTGTATCATGATAGCATACTATGGATTTTGCGAGACGCCGTAAGATTCACACCCACGCATGGGGCACACCCACCACCTGCCTCTACATATCCTCTAGCAAATCCTCCACCTGAACCATAGGAATCTTTTGTGTCAAACGAGACAGGTTCCCCTGCACATTTTGTAGCACTCTCTATGCATCTCATCCTACTGGCTCATGTCCCTGGATCCTCCATCGATGTCGTGGGAATCCATCTGGTCGTCGCGGACCCACATCTGTGTAACAAAGTAATTTTCAATACATGATACCATCCAAAACTATTTGCATTTTTATTCTTTTTAAAAATCCCCAAAAAAATAAATATATATAAAATTTGTTTCATACCTATATCACCATAGGAGGAGCCTAGTGTCAATGGCATATTTGGATCTCCTCTGTAGTTGATCCCAGCATAAGGGTAGTTGTCTATGGATATCACTTGTCGATTCCACCAGAAGAAGAAATCATCATTGCAGGGGGTTGGAACCCTACCACCTCATAAACGCCTCATCACCTCATTCCATTGTGACATGGTTGGATCACCCGATCCATGTGAAACGATGTCAAATATAGGGCTCAAGCTTATAACCCACTCAAATAAAAAAATACACAATATAGATGCGAACCTAAAGCTCCTCATCCTCCCTTGTTTGCAGTTTGTCAGCTAGCTCTTCATGTTAGCCAGTAGTGAGGTGCACCAATGATAAACCATGGGTCATAAACACTCCACTACATAAAACATGAGTGTCCTTGATTCATGGTGCAATGAGGTCGACCTTTTGATCTATGTAAGAATGATAACGACGATCTTCAAACTCAAGTTCTTGATCACCCTGATGAGGAGTTAGCTCCCTACTTTTTCTATGCCTAAAACACAGTGGGTGGAAATGTTATCCTCTATGTTCATACCACCCCCAGCCACCTAGGCTTTGAGGTTCACCACCTCACCTCATCGAGACAATCATGTAATGAAATAGATGCCATCTACTTCAATGCTCAATGGTTTCCCATTGAGATTGAAATCCTTTGTATCCGGATCCAAAAATTTTACTAGCATTTGGAGCAATCTCACTTGAGCCCTCATTCCTTTGAGATCCCAAAACTTGTAAATGTCACATATTTTTAGAGCAAGTTGGGCCCCTGCATCTCTTTCCACTGTTGTGTCTACTTCCTCATGCTCTCTCTCTCCATTCAAGTACCATCCTGCAAAAGGAAAACCATTTTTTGAGTCAAACTCTTCAAAAAACTAGTTTGTGGACTTGTACACAAGCTATAATGTTAACAATCATGTGTAGGGCCACATATACGCGGAAAGGATTTTTCTTGCCCACATACATGTTTCCATATACACGACTCGATGAACTACAGCTCATGTACACCCTAATTCATAATTTGTTCCCTCTAAAACTCAAAAAATGAGGACTAATATGAAATTTTAAACCACTAGAAATGAAGAGGAGGGCAAGAGCACTTACTTGGTCCAAACGATTGTCAATTCCATCGCTCATAGCTCCCACAATTGGCACTTGAATATCATGGGAAAATTGGTCCAAAATGCACTATGTGGGTAAATAACTCAAATGGTATGGTAAAATTGGTTATTTTTACTATTAGTATAAATATTTTATCTACTTCACATAGTTTTTGCTAATTGTTTTACCTAATGGACTAATAGTATTGTGGAAGGAGTTGGTTTTGGTAGTTTTATCTTGGGATTTTTTTTGGTTTCTAGTGTCATTCCACCCATTCATGACTTTGGCATGTATGTTCTTTTACCAGCATAGAAGATAGGTCATCAATCCATTATTCATTTTTGCATTATCCTATGATTGTGATCTATATGCCTTAGGTACGAACCCATTTATTAATGGCATGGAACCTTCTTTATGCTACTATAAGTATCATTATTGAGTGGTAGAGACTTACCAAACATGGGTGCCCTAGTTAGAACCTTTGTGCCATTTTATGCCCATGCAGAGATTACTCCATAGGACTAGGAGTCCCTTATAGTTCCAATATGACTTTGCGTTTGAACCCCATAGTCTTACTCATAATCATTCTGGCCTATAATTATGGGACTCCCACCGAGTCTTGGTTAAGATCTTTTCAGACTCCATAAAAAAGAGAAAAGATTGTCGAGTGAACTTGTCTCTTTATCACTCGTTAAATGGATTTGAAAGGACATCTATCTGGTGTAAGTTTAACCCTTTTTTGGACCAAGTAGACTAATTTCAAGAAAGGAATAATCTAGTCACTAGTGGCTAGAAGAGTTCTCTTGGGCATTCTTTTATACTTTTTCAAGCCTAGGGGACTAGATTTACAAAAAAGGAAATTCTTTGGAGTTAAGTTGTAATTGCATTCCATTATCTTGCTTGAAGTATTGAGCCTATTATCAATTCTCGCTTTCTCATTATAATTCTATTACCTCATAAATTTGTATCACTAGCCAAGAATAGCCTTGTTTATATCCTTTACAACTTGACACCATGTACCCTAAGAGGAAACATTCCCCCGAGTGTCCATGCCCTGCATGCACTTATTTTCATTGAGCATAGGTATGTTCCACTGTTTGGAGCTAGTTTCTTACTCGCGACACTCATTTCCTCTCTTGTATCATAGCATTCATTTGCCTATGAAAAAACAAAAAAAAGGCAGGTGGGAAAAGAATATTATCTCATATTGGCAGCAGTCATGTCACCTTTGAACATAGAACAAACTTTTGAGTCCATTATCATCCAAATTTTGGGTTTAGTATGACCTTATTAAGTTGAGCTCATTACTTAGATTTTACTCCTTTAATTGGTTATTCTTCTAGTCCTTATGGAGAGTTCATTGATGCCTCCTGCATCATGGAGTTTCATCATTCAAGTCCATGTTGCCTGATTTATCTATGTCTCATGCTCTTGTTCAAAGGATTTCTATAATCCTGTGTCAGCCATTCCTCCGAACTCTTTACTTTGCATGTTTTCCATACCCTCACTGTGTCTTGGAATCAAATGGAGTTGTAGTTCTACCATGCACCCAAATCCTACTTCCATTATGTGTAGGTAACCTTGAACCCATCAGTCAACATCTCCTCATTGGTCACTGACTGGGGGGTTTCCCTTGTGTTCGGCGACAAGAAATCTATTCACGCATTGGGATTCATGCAATGTATTGGATGCCATTAGCCTTATTGGTGGTTTCCTTTCCTTTGTCCACAATTTTCCTTATTGGTTTTTATTCAGAGGGTCTATTTTGTGCACTACTTAAATCTGGTGCATGTGAGAGATACACAGGGTCGTTGGTTCATGAACATCCTCTTCATTCAAGTTCCTCCAAATCATCAAGCTATTTCTTTGTACCTCATGCTGACTGATGAGAGATTCCTTAATGTTCTCCTCTCAACAGGTCTCCTTCCATCAACTTCAGCTCATCTATTATGTAAACTATGCCTAGAGTCATATGAGTACCTAGAGGCTTGCAGTCATTAGTGGAAAGTTCTCCCTCCATCGACAGTTGGGAATACATCAATGTCTCTTGATAGATGGATTATTCAAGTGTTCAACCTCAATACCTTTATCCACACTTGTAAGAATGTACTTGTTGCCTTGATACCTACTTTCATTATCAGTAGGTTTTCTCATGTTTGTTAACGGTATCCATTAATGACTAGTAATCAAACGAAGTCTCATTGTGTTCGACTTCAACTCCTCTATTCACATAATGTAGACTTGCACCTTTGGCAAATCGTGTAGAAGACATTATGTTAACACTAAAAGTCATACTTTGACTGCTAAAGTGTAATCTCAGCACCCATCAGAATGTAAAAGATGATTTTTGGTTTGAATAGGTGGATCATAAAAATAGAGAAATAAAGGGAGAGGAAAGAAGACTACAGATCAATAGGCTACACCATTGGGCAAAGGAGTCACACAAAAACCCTGAAGTTAGAAGGCAATTGAAAAGCATATCAGAAAAATGGATTATAAGATGGAATATGGAAGAAAGGATAATTTAGCATAAATTAGATCATCCATTAAACAAATATCCTCTCTGCAAAACGGATTAGAAAGCTACTTGAATAAACTCAATGAGTTATAGGCAATCACAACAAACCCTTTGTTGCTCAAGAATCTATAAATCAAATACAACCATTAATCCTCAAAAGCTACAATTAATTCAAGTAAGATAGAAATGAATATGGATAAAAAATAGAACATAATATGATATAACAAATCTCATGAATCTTCAATGTCAGGAATATTTACATGATAAAAACTCCCTCATGCTTACAAATGAACACACACGGGGAAACTGCCTAACCTACTCTCTCTAGCCTCTCTTGGCTCATGAATCCAACCCTTATCCAAGAGATTCATCCTTCAATAAATATAAAATAGCATCAAAAAATCCTTAGGAGGTCGAATCCCATCTCTTTCATTGGATTCTAGGCCTTGGAGATGGGTGGCAATAGTCAAAGAGACAAAAATCCAACAAACTGCTAATTTTTAGGAAATCGTTGGAAGTCATTAATAAATTGTTTCCAACTCACTGCATGAGTTCTTTAATGGATCTAAGACTTAGGTGCAGGTTTCCCTTAGCATATAAATAATCTCTAATAAGTCGTTTGAACCCTCCTTGACAGGTGGCAACCTCCCAACAAGGAGAATATCCAACAACTATGCAAAACAGACAGTTTGCAGTGCCAATTTGTAGCGCACTGGTGTTTTAATTATATCTCTCGAATTACAAACCGGGTCAGGATGAAATTTGGACAGAAATTCAATAAAATTATCATGATCCTCCACAAAAAAATTCAGAAAAAACCCACATCACCTTTTTGGATTTATGATCAAATATTTATACGCGTCTACTACAAGAAATGAGTTCACAATGCCTATGACAGTTAGCAGCGCCAAGAAAAAACAAGTGGCCACACTCCTTTCTTGACCTCTAAAAAAGACAAAAAAAATCATGAAGTGCCTAATTGATATGACGTTGATGTTGTTAATTTAATATTTGCACTCAAATGCATGCAAGTTGCCTAACCTCCAACCCTCATCCAAGACAGTTCACAGTGCCACAAAGAGAAACAACCACTCATCCCTTTCCAGACCTTAAAGCAAGGTGGAAAAGTTCATAGAGTACCTGGTAACCTAGAGATGAATGTTGATACCTTCAAATTTTCACAGGAGCGCCTACATGTGGTCTAACTGCCAACTATCTTCTGCAACCAGTTCGCAACGGAGTTCGCAGCTCCAAACCACAAACTGATTTGACAACATGAACGGGTAAAATAATAGCTAGAGATACTTCACACATCTTATGGAACTAAAATTTCAAGGTGATGTTGGTGATTAGAAGGATGTGACTGATGAAAACTAACACTTCTTGTCATGATGACTAAAACTCGACCAAGGACAAAACCACGAGATCCAAAGAAAAAGACTAAAATGACTTTTGATTCTCCCCACAACTCTATGTGATAACACATTCAATTTACAATGGCATATTTCTTGAGTTGTTGTTGTCACTCATTGGACCAGTACCTACATGACTTCAGTGATCATGGGAGATCAGATTGTACTCCATTGTATACAGATATCTTTCAGATTGATTTTGAGACTGGTTTTCACTAGGACTTGTTCGTGACTATGACATCCTTTGGCATGTGTCTACTTGGTATCTCTTATTCATGGCCATGAACAGTTGTTTGGTATATTTTCACATGGATTTGAAGTGTAATTCAAATTGGCAGCCATGTGTACAAAGTCATTATGGATTGCAATATTTTCATGAGCAACTAGCACTTCCAACTGAGTCTCCGTCACTCCACTTCTAGAAATTATAATGTATTTTGTCTGTCACAGATACTCCTTTGAACTCACACATTAGGGGGCATTTTTTATATAAATATTTGTCTCACCCCATGAAACTTGCTCAAAAGGCCTTTCCATTTCCCTATGCAAACTTGAAGTCCCTTGTTGTACCTTCCAGAGCCAAAAAATCATTTTTTTCCACATATACACGCCCTATAAGTTAGACAACATGTGTATACACAGGTTGCACCATTACAACCCACGTACATCGGGTTTTGTGCCCAAAATTAAAAAATTGTATTGGGTTTCCATGTCATGTCTCTAGATCCATGATCCTTGACCTTCCATATACTAGAAACGTTCTGAATTTTCCCTTTAGTTCCATCTGAAGGCTATAAATTGGGCCATATCCAAGTGGTGGAAAAGGGGGAGTATTAAACTTTTGAGAGAAAATATACTCTGGAGAAATTTCACTTCACATTGAGTTTGAATCCCTTTATCCTTGAAAGTCTAAACACATTGTTCAGCCCCCAAGCTCTTCCTTATCTGTTGGAGAACCTCATTGTCTCCCTTGCATGAGCTTTCCTTTGGTGGAGGATTGAAGTGGTGGAGGCCCAGCTGGATGGACTTAGTTTCGATGTTTCGATGTTTTCCGACACAGAAGTTTTTCACTTATACACTTTTGTTGATCATTTTTAATAGAGATACTCTTTTCTCATCCAATTGATATCTTGAAAATATTTGAATTGTTATTCCATGGGCGTATTTGTCATGTATGTTAATGGATTATGCTATTTTATATGCTAACATTATACATTATCACCATATGCTTGCATATCTTGGTTTTTTAGGACAAGTTGTAGGAATAAATCTTTGAGTTGTGTGCTCAACGGTGATCTTCATCGAATGTCTGGATGAGGTAGGCTCTTGATCTTGTCCCATTAGCATTTATTTTATATACCATACTTGGGATTAGAGTTGATGTCTACGTTTCATTCCATCTATTGTGGTTTACCCCATGAAATAGAGTGATTTTCCTCATAAGAAAGTGCAGTATAGCAAGGAAGAATCCTACTCCATATACACCTCAACATAATGGATTTGCAGAAAGGATGAACATGACGTTGATGGAAAAATCAAGGTGCATGCTTAGTGGTGTCGGGTTAGGGAAATAATTTTAGGCAGAGGAAGTGGGTATTGCATGTTACCTGGTCAAAAGATCACCCTCTTCATCATTGGATGACAAGACTCCACAAGAGGTATGGACTGGTAAGAAACCTTCTCTCACACATCTCAAGGTATTTGGTTGTGAGGCCTATGTTCATGTTCCAAAGGAAAATAGAAGTAAGCTAGATAATAAGGTTGGAAAGTGTATCTTTATTAGGTATAAATATGGTCTTAAAGGTTATAATCTTTAGAACCCGGAAACTAAGAAGGTTGTGTATAGACAAGATGTGGTATTTAGAGAAATAAAATATGTTTTCAAACAGGATGTCCTACCAAGTAACGAAGAACCAAAGAAAATAGACTTTGATTTAAAGGATGATGAATCAGACTCTACTTGAGAACATGAATCAGAAGAAGAAGATCCTCATACTCTAGTATTGAAGAGATTGGTTTGGGAAAGAAGGCAACCGGAAAGGTACAATCCACCTAATTTTCATTCAAAATTTGTTTGTCTATTACTAATGATGATCCTAGAACTGTCAAGGAGACAGTGGATTCAGAAGATGGAAAAATCTGGAAAAGGGTCATGGATAAAGAAATGGAAGTCTTAGACAAGACTCAATCTTGGGATGTAGTGGAGTTGTCAACTGGAAGAAATCCCATTGGTATAAAATGGGTATTTAAAAATAAGTTGAATGCAGAAGGAAAAGTGGAGAATTACAAAACTCGGTCAGTAGCAAAGGGTTATTCCCAGGTAGAGGGAATTGATTTTGGTGATATTTTTTCTCTTGTTTCCAAGTTAAATTCTATTAGATTTTTTTTATATGTTGTCGTTGCATTTTATTTTGAAGTAGAACAGATGAATGTGAATACAACATTCCTACATGGGGATATGGAAGAACAAATCTATATGAAGCAGCCAGAAGGATTTTCTATGAAGGGAAATAAGGAGTTGGTATGCAAGCTGAAAAAGTCCATGTATGGTTTAAAACAATCACCAAGGATGTGGTATCAAAAATTTGATACTTATATGTTGGGACTTGGCTTCACAAGAAGAAAAGAGGATCATTTTCTATATTTTAAATTAATTGGTGATCATTTGATTTATTTGGTCTTGTATGTGGATGACACGTTGCTCATGGAAACAACAAGGATATTATCCAGGATGTGAAAAATTAGTTGTCCTATAAATTTGACATGAAGAATATAGGTGATGCAAATTGCATTTTTGGCATGGAAATTAAAAGATATTGGGAAAAGAGGAAACTCTGGTTAAATCAGAGAAAATATGTTGAGACAATATTGCACAGGTTTAATATGCAGGAATGTAAACTAGTCAGGGTCCCTATTCCTATTGGTGTAAATTTATCTGCGGATCAATGTCACAAGCCACATGAAAAGGAGGAGGACATGTCTCGCGTTCCATATGCGAGTGCAGTTGGCAGTTTGATGTATTCAATGGTCTGTACTAAACCGAACATTGCACATGTAGAGGGATTTTTGAGCAGGTATATGTCAAAACTAGGGAAGGAGCATTGGACAACAGTAAAAATGGTTTTCACGTATTTGTGTGGCACTACTAGCTATGGATTTTTCAACAAAGGAAGACCATGATTGGACAGAGTGTTGAACATACATGGATTTATGGATGTAGACTAGGATGGAGATCTAGATCGTAGGAGATATACAAGAGGGTATGTGTTTAACATGTTTGGAGGAGAAATTAGATGGATGAGAAAAAGATAGTCTGTAGTGGAACTTTCAACTACAGAAGATTAATATATGGAAACCACTCATGCAAGAAAGGAAGCAGTATGGTTACAAATATTGTGTTCAGGTATTCGGTTGGTACAACAAACTGTCAGGATAGATTGCAACAGTCAGAGTGCAATTTTTATAGAGAAGAACTCAACTTATCATTCAAATAAAAAGCATATTGATGTTTAATATCACTTTGTGAGATACATGGTTGAAGAAAATAAAGTGTTTTTGATGAAGGTGGACACTTTGAAGAATGTTGCAGATTCGTTAACAAAATCTGTGAGCACTGAGAAGTTCTCTTGGTGTAGAGGATCTATGGGCATTGTTGCCCT
>SNQJ01S0021755.1:37705-100105 GCA_010110895.2 Picea sitchensis | reverse complement strand
GATGAAGGTATTTGGACATGAAGGAAAATGCACATGCAGATACAACACCCATGGATGGGTAGTATACATCATGTTGTTTCCGGTGGTATGTGGCATGTCACGTGGATCCTCATGGTTAAGGAGAAATGAATTTTTGAAGATGAAAAAGTGAATTGTACATGTAGGCCCCGAAGATAATTACAGAAAATAATTACAAAATAAGAAAGTGTCAGGTCGACCCTAATGTTAAAAGGAAGTGACATAAATGGTATAAATAAACATCATTATACATTCATTTTATACAAGTCTAATTTTAGAGGGAATAAGAAGTAAAAGAAGGACGAATTTCAAGGGAGGATGAAGTCTTTTGGTGATGTGTTCTAAGGTATGTTATTTTCAGGTCATCTTACTATTTTTTCTATAACTTTTTTTATAGAACGATTCAGATGGTGAAATCTCTATGGTATTGAGAAGACATATCAAGGTACCTCTGGTAAAAATTTCAGCTCTTGATTCACTATAATTATAAAGATACACTCTGTGAAAGATAGGGTTTGTGACCAGTCTTGAAGCTAGTCAATAAACAAGTGTTCTGGGTAAAACAGTCATAACTTCTTCTTTAGAATTATTATGATCATCATCCTGGGTTTCTTGGGTTATGAAGAGGACTTATGCTCCATCATTATCTTCTTCATCACTCTCATCTGAGGAGATGTCATCATCCTTGGAGTATAAGCTCTTTTTATTGTTGAGACTTCTCTTTTTATAGTAACAGTTTTCAACAATATGTCCTATTATTCTACCACAATTAAAGCATTTGAGGGGCTTACCCTTTGTATCTTCCACTTCCTTTAGAACCTTCTTATGAAATTTGCTATTTGTTCATCAAGATGGATTATCCTTGTCTTTTTGTCTTCTTTATGGCTTTAAGAGCTGCTTCATTGTTTGTCTGGTCACTTTCTATACATTTCTCATTTCATATGCCATAAAGGAGTCCCATGTAATTCATCCATTGTCATTTTAAAAATTCATTTATACTCAACCATGAGGATCCAGCGTGTGTTACCGCACCACGAGAAACAACATGATGTATACTATCCAACCATGGGCATTGTATGCATGTGAATTTTCCTTCATGATTGGAGTTGACATCAATGGCAATCAATCTTCCAATAATCTCCCCTTTGTCATTTATGGTTCACTTGGGATCATTACAAAGATGGAATTATGCTTGTTTGTTGATCTTCATCATGTGTCATTTACTTTAGCATTAAATAATAAGTTTGGTAGAAGTGATTATTAGCATCAGCTCCAAAGCTTGCATCGACCTGAGTTAATGAATATCTCTAAAACCCTATCTCCTCATCTCCACAAAAAAACTCTCAAAAACTAGGTCACTCAAGTTATTCTCTTGCAATCACATAGATAATATCCTCTCCTCAGATCTTACAATACATATTTATACTACAAAGGTGGGTAAAAACCCATTAAATCAAAGACCAAAACCCTAACCTAGTGAATTAGGTTTTTCCACTTTCCAACTTCCTACGCACGGCTAGTCCACAATATAACCATTTCCTCATTGCTTTCCTTCTTCCTCGTGCTACCTTCCCTTGATCTCCAACGCATGCTCCTTTTCTATTCCCTTTCTCAACTAAATTTGATTGTTGTGTTTCCCAAAATGATGCATTCTAACAATACTAGAGTCAAAGTGTGGGGCTCCTTATGGCCCGGAGCTCTGCTGAGGTCACTAGAAGTTCAAATTCCCTTTGGGAAAATGTTCCAACTTGGGGATATGGGTGGTACCAGACAAGCAGGTGGGGAGTATGTACAAGGGGGTGTCCAGCCTATGGGAGTGAGGAGAAAGAGATAAAGGGGGTGGATCTGTGTCCAGGAAGCAATTGAAGCATGAAAAAAACTGTAGTAAGGGCAAAGGGACATCTAGACAAAATGCACATAGAAGAATATTATAGCTATGAGTGATGATCCTAATAATACCAAAGTGATGGAATATTTGTTGAGTGAGAAATACGATGAAATCAAAATACTTAAGAAAAAACTCAACATCCCAAAAATCCACATGTTAGGACCCATGAAGTGCAAACTGCTATGATGAAAGGAGAGAGAGATGTATCAATGCTCACTCGGATCCAACAAATCATGGAGAGACTACAGGTAGACAACAAGTCCTTAACTGAACAGTTAGAGAAGGATTTACAGGTTACAACTAGCTAAACAATCTAAAGTCCCAGATTTAACTCTAGATGATGATGAAGGCTTGGATAAGGTTATGTCATATTTGAGTGTAAAGGAAGTATAGACATGTCATATTTGAGTGTAAAGGAAGTATAGATTAATTCACTCACATAAAATCTCAAATTTATTTCATCCAAAGAAACAAAGTTACAAGAACAAGCCAATAGTAGGGAGGTACTCTTACAACAAATTGGTTATGAGAAGCAACAGGTTGAGAAAGAAGTAGAGAAGATTAGGTTGAGGGATAATGGAAAATTAACATTGAAGGGAGCCAAACATTTGGTTTTGGATTAGATAAAATCACTGATTTCTAAGAATTGGGATCAATTTAAGTTGAGGAAAGAAGAATATGAACTGATGTGTAAAGTTACTAATGAGATCAATATTTTAGCTGCAAAATTGTCAGGTAAGCCTGAGGTAGCCGAGGATTTAATTAATTTCTTGAACAATAGATAGAAGGATCAACTCAAGATTTTAAATATATCATACAGGACTAGTATGGTAATGGATGCAAAGAGATTTCTGGCTAAAATAAAGCTCATGCAAAATACAAAGTGTATTAGTTCGAGAAATATCTTCATTTAGGAATATTTTCAAAGAGGTGATCAATTTTGGGTTTCCTAATTTGTGGGATGGTGTTGTAGATCTCTTTCCAAAGAATGAATATCAAAAGTTGTTGGACAATAGAAGAAATGATGATAGAAGGTTCAATAAGATAGAAGGACTTCTGAAGGGACAATATGTATATGATATATTAGCAGGGGACTTTGTACTATTATGTACTCTGAGATTAATTTTGAAGAGTCTTCCTCAAACATTTTATGAAAGATACATATATTTGGATGAGATACAAAGAAAACTCAAATAGATAGAGTACCCTATGGGTAATGCATGGAAAAATTTGTGAAAATATTAAAAAACACAGATACCAAAGCAAGGTCATGAAATTGGCACACATTCAATGCCTCCTTAATATGGGTCATGATTGAAAATAATTTTGGAAAGCATTTTTGTTCAAATAGATCAACCACTCAATAGTAAAGAATCAATTGTCAGATAGTTGGCTTAGGTTGATGGACAGTTGGTCTAGACTGCCGGTTTTCATTGATTTCAACCCTTGGAGAGTGATATTGTAGATTCATGTCAACCCTTGGAGAAGTCTGGTAGAGAATTTTGGTAGCAAAAAGGCATGGGTAAGGGAACTGAGTCTCTTTGAGGTATAAAGGCATGGAGATCAGTGAATTTACAGGTAATACTATTCTATATGGATAGTATATGTAATGCCATTTTTGGTGATATGTGGAATGTCACATAACTCCTCATGGTTAGAGAGTTATGGCCATATGAAGTTGGAGAACCCTCATGAGTTATTTAGAAGCCCCTAGAAGGTCAAAGAATTCAATTATTTTAGAAGATCCTAGAAGAAGTGTGTTAGCACTATGTAAATTTTGTCTGGCTAATAGACAAATGACAGAGGTAACTGTTTCAACCAACTTTAGAGCTGAAGCACTAGCCTTCTCAAATTGGAGAGGGCTCTCTCATGTCACTTGATATTTATTTGTAAATTAGTGGCTATATTTGGTTTTTTTTGTGGGGTTTTTATAAAGTTGTTGGCCAAGAAGAGGAGGGACACTCAGGGCTATGGAGTCAAAATTCTGAAAGTGAATGAAAAAAATGCATCGACTGATAGAACTCTCTAGAGGATAAAGGATAAATGAGTTGATGAATCTGAGTTATTCTTAAATTTAAATAGAGTGTAGGAAGATAAATAAAACAAATAATTGCATCAGATCTTTACTGAAATGAATTCTGAATTAGTTAAGAAGACAGTCACACAGTTTAAATTGCTTAAGCCAAGAGCATCACAAGATGAATTTTGGGCATTTAAACTCTCCAATTTAAACAGAAGAAAATGTAAATGAAATGACAAGTCACAGGAAATACATATGACAAAAGGAAACAAAGCTCATATCACCACCCTTTAGAATCTTTTCATAGAGACTTCAAAATATTCTGCATTTATATTCAATTCAGATTCAAAAAATTTACAAATAGAGTATGATAGAACCAAAAGGTGCTCTTGCACTTTTTCCAACATTAATTCATTCAAGTGTCCTAGTATTTATACAATTCTATTACAATGGATGAAACTGAAGCGTTTCAACTTCTGAAAATGACTAAAACTATTCTGATTGACAGTTTCGGTATATGAACTGATTTACAATGATTAAAAAAAAGCGTTTCAAAATTGAGGACCAATTTCTTTGACTGCTCGGCTTCCTCCATGCCATCTATCTCGTTCTGGTCTTCTGCTAGATCTACAAATTTGGTGACACCCGGGGATATTACACTTTGTCTTACCTAGCCACACGATTTCCTTCCATTTTGAATTAGCGGTGATTTCGTAGTCCATCATTTCTTTAATAAAAATCTCCAAGTCAATGCACGTGGCGTAGGACATAGTCGACATGCCAACTTTCACTGTTTTGAACTTATTCAAAATTTCAAAGTCTGTAGCCAAATACTCTACCAGACTTGGGCCTTTCATACTTTCTTCCATAGCTTCAAATTTAGAATGGTCCATCCTGCACTGAATGAGGAGAGAATTGTAGTCTTCTTGATTGTATAATGAACCTTTTCCATCCCAAAATGGTGGGAGGCCTTTGATAAACAATTTTTCAAATGCATCCTTAAAATCCTGTATGTTATGCTCCATTTGCATAGGTTTGTTCTGGACTGATCTGAGAAGGTTGTGCTTGGCGATGATCCTCCTGTCCGAAATGATCAAAGCAGTCCTGTCCTTTACCCCGATAGTTTGGAGATTAGAAGTTGGCACAAAATTTAGCAAGTCAATAACATTTTGGGCCCATTCAGAGGGCTTCCTGGCTAATACCTAATTAACAACAGTGCACCTGCTCCATGCTGTAGCAGCCACACTATCTTTGTCATTTATAAAATTTAAAGAAACCCTGAATTTAGTAGCCTCTGCAGCAATAACATCCCATATCACATGTTTGGCTCCCTGTAATAGTGTTTTTCCCTTTAACCTGGTTTTCATCTTGCTCACTCTCTCTTGCAAATCTTGATTATCTCTGTGGAGTTGAGCCATCTTATCATGTTTCACTTTCATTTCTTGTTTCAACGTTTCTATGACCTCTTTGAGACCCTTGATCTCCCCTGTTTTTAAGCTTACCTGGGACATAGCTTGGACTAACCCCTCAGTGCTTGACCCAACCTCTATATTAGTGGGTATAATGACAACCATATATGATGTTACTGCCTGTTCTTGTGACCAATTCTCTTTCTCCTTTTCCAACTGCAACACTTTATCTTTGTAATTGAGTGCCTCTTGTCTAAATATTTCCTTCTCCTATTCCAAAGCAGTCATATTTGTTGTCTGTGGATGATCTGTGGGGGACGTCTTTAGCTTTTTCTTTAGGCTTTGGATCATCTTATCTTTCTCATCCAGAGAATCTTTTACCCCTTGAGGGCCTTCAGATTCTAACCTTTTGACCTGTGTCATCCAGGCTTTGCTGGATGCCTTTTCCTTCTTCATTTGTCCATCTAGTTTGAGTGCATGCATTGTCAATCTTACAACCATCATACCTAATCTCAGATAATCAACATATAACAGGTTGCTGGAATTCCTGTGGAAATTTACTTTGTCAGGGGAACCAAGTTTTTCATAGTGCATTTTGATCTCAGACACCTTGTCATCATCAACCACTTCTATGTTAAACATATTTCTTTCCACATCCCTGACTGAGAGTAAAGAAGCCTTATGCCGGGAAGCATTCTCTACTTCAGGTAAAAGTTCTCTTATTTCACTATTGGCCATACTTCCCTTCACAACATACTGGTTCATTAAATCTTCCTTGGACTGATAAACTGCCCCAGGTGTCTGGCTAAATATGTGTTTCCTGCTGCTAAAAATCTTCGTCCTGCTTTCACCTTGTGGCATGCTTTCCGTAACAACTTCTTCATTCTTGGTTTCACCTTCCACCATCTCCATGCATGTTTTCCCTTTGGGCTCTTCTTCTTCCAGGTTGACTATTTGAGAGGATGATGTGATTTTTCATTTTCTTGAGAGTATCTTGCTGGCTACTGGCACCCAGGGCCTCTGAACTGTTCCTCTTATTATAGACACTTATTTTAGGAGCTTTGACAACCAGCCTATGGGAAGGTTTCTGTGTTGGCTCTGCTGAGAGGCTGTTTCTATATGTTTTGTCTGATCATGCTGCAGAGTGACCTCTATATCTACACAGGTTTCTAGATTGGCTAGCTTATGGAATCCTTCAACCCGCTCATGTTCATAGGGGCCTTGTTTGCTCGCCAATCTCCTCTTCGATATGATATGATGCAGATCATATTTTCTCCCCTGCAACTGTGTGAACCCAAATTCACTGAGTTTGGATTGGATCCGAGGAAAACATGACTTGTTCTTTATCACAAAGGGTCCAACTATGAAAGGAAACTTTAAGTTAGAAGCCTTGTGTGATTTCAAAAAATTCTCTATCTCTGAGATGATCCTTTGTCTTATGAACTCCAAAGAAAATATTTCAGGAATCAGAAATACTGGTAAAGGATAAGGTCCTTCCTGATAGCCATATACCCAGATCACAGTAGATTGTATGAACGATATCCAATCTCCTATCTTTCTCTCTGGATTTGTTTGTAAAGATCTCTTCATTTACTCCAGAACCCTTGGCAGATCTAAAGTGAAAATAAGACTGTACACCCTGTACATAATCTTATTGATGAAAATAAGCATGGTGAGCCTTTTACACTCAGTCGAAATAAATGTAGTCTCAGGAAAATCGGTTTCGTTAGATTCCAGAAACATTCTCAACAAGTGCATGTAGTGTCTGAAGTGTCTCAATGAATTGAAGTTAACCAACTGTTCATGCATATTTTCAGCAATAAATTTGTCAAAACTGACACAGACCAACTGGACATACAAAATGAAAATCAACAGGAAACCTAACATGACTTCTAACACAAACTTGTCATTGTCGAACCCTAAAATTTGACTTAGTAGAGAACAAGCCCATTGGACTTCGATGACCATGAAGCTTACATTGGCAGGTAACGACAAACTCTTTGAATGGTGTTTAGGCTTGACAATGGTCTACAAAAATAGGGTTTTTACTTCTGGTGGGCATTCTCTATAGATCGTGATCATTTTCTATTCCTCGAAGGGCTCTGAAACTGTGGGGGAGGACTCTGGTATACTGAGGGTGTGCCAGAGCGATGGACTGTCTATTTCACATAAAACCTCTGACCCTAATTTATTCAAAATGACTCTTTCTTCCTGAGAATATTGCTCTGCACACCAGCTTACAAATTCAGGGAAAGGAAATACTACTTCTATGATGTAAGGGGTGATGGAGGCTTGAGCCACTTCGAGGAAAGGTATGTGCATTCCTATATTGTCTAACAAATTTGATTTGGATACAAAAATGGGTGAAACTGTTATCTCTGTGTCGAAAACATCAAAGTATCTATTAATTAGGGCTTCTTCTCTGGAAGAGATGTCATGTTCATTCACGGATAAAACAACAATATTAATGACCATGGTGAAAAATACTTGTTAAGCGACAAAGGAAGCATGAATCTGATTAAGTTTCTAAGCCTGATTTTCAAATGGATGCTTTGCACCAATTTTCGAATGTTTGAATGCTTCAAAATATCTTAAAATAATGCTCGGGGTCTTCCTTTTATATTTTCCCATCGATATTGGGGGTTGGATAAAATGGTTTTAGGCATACCGATATTTTCTCCGATGTACCTCTAGAGGTGCCACACGTCCACGAATAAAACCATGATGGTTTTCCCTGACCCACCCTCGACTGATTAATATTTGCGCTACTTCAATCATCGACATGAGCTTCAACCATTGATCTGGATCACTCGAAGATCTATGGTCCACCTTGATCCAACAACTTTTGACATTAGGGGTTGGAGAAAGTGGTTTTAGTTAGACTTCATTTTGCCCCAATTTACCTCTAGAGGCGCCATGCGTCCATGGATAAAACCATGATGGTTTTCCGCTGCCCTCCATTGGATGATTATTTTCCACGCTGCTTCATTCCCCGATATGCACCTTAGCCGTTGATCTGGGCCACTTTCAAGATTGACGGTCCGTCGAGTCCTACCTTTTGCGCCTTTGCTATACTTGTCCATACGCCGCCATATATAGACTGATCCTCCAAACTATCATACTTCCATAGCAATATAGTTCTTCGCTAAAATTTTTCACCTTGGATTCCATCCGAAAATTGTTATGGTGATAACAAAGTGTACTAGTCAAATTGATGATAACTAGTAGTTAATCATGGGTATAGTTGTTGCATTAAGAAAATAATTAAAAATAAATTAGTTTCAACAAGAAGTTGTGAGTTTGGTAATTATGGTAAAGTAGTTGTGATGAGAAGATTGAATAGTCAAAGTGGTTGACTAAGAAATAAATTAAATAATAAAGTGGTTGTAACAAGAAGTTAGTTAAGGGAAAATAAGTTATGAATTGACTAATTATAGAAAAGTTAGTTGAAATAAGAAGTTGCGAGTAAAGATAAATTATTTAAATAATAAAGTAGTCAAATTGATTGCAAAGAGAAATTATTTAAATAATAAAGTGGTTGCAGCAAGAAGTGGTGAGTTTTCTATTTATGGATAAGTTAAAGTGGTTGCAAAATAAAGAAATTAAATAATAAATTTAGTTGCAACCAGGAGTGGAGAAATTATTTGTGGAAAGTGGTTAAGTTAAGTGGACAAAGTGGTTAAGTTAAGTGGACAAATTGGTTAAGTGGAAAAAGTGGCTAAGTGGACAAAGTGGCTAAGTGGACAAAAGTTGATACTTCTAGAGGAAGCTACTTGGAGAGTATAAATAAGAGATAAAGGGTCTCCCATTATCACCTATTGAATATCATTGAATATCTATTTTGTGAAAGGTTATTTGGGTAGGTATTATTGACAGAGAAAAAGTGCGGCAGAAAAATCACGGCAGGAAAAGTGTGGTAGAAAAATTGCGGCAGGAAAAGTGTGGTAGAAAAAGTGCGGCAGAAAAATTGTGGTAGAAAAAGTGCGTTAGAAAAACTGCGGTAGGAAAAGTGCGAGAGGAAAAGTGCGACAGAAAAAGTTTGGCTGAAAAAGTGCAGCAGAAAAATCACGGCAGGAAAAGTGCGGCAGAAAAATCACAGTAGAAAAAGTACGACAAAAAAAGTGTGGCAGAAAAATCACGGCAGGAAAAGTGCGACAGAAAAACCGCGGTATAAAAATCATGGCAGTAAAATTGCAGAAACAAAACCACGAAAAAATAATGCTTCAAGAAGAAAAAGGTATGGTTTTCATATGTGTAGTGTTGAATCTATGAATCTAGTTGAGGGTTTGCCTTGTAAATTTGTTGGATGCCCTCTTGGAAGTTTAGGGCCTACTTTAGAGTTAATCTGAGGCAGATCTACTGAAGTTTAGTATGGGTTCATGTTTGAGGGATTTTGGTTGAGGTATGTTGCTGAAGTTATTGGTACAGATAGAGGTTGTATAACAGTGAGGTTGTGGAACATGGTTGATGTGAGGATTTATGGTATTTGATTGATGGAGAGTGTGGTGCATTGTTAGAGGTATCTTGTTGGTTATCTTGTTGTATTTTATTTGCATATGGTAGAGTTATATGATTGAGTACATGGATGAGATACATACTTGAAGTACATGGTGATCTTGATACATCTTGTTGAGGCATAGTTTGGTTTGTTGTTGATACTTTATTGGTACATGTTGTTTGTTGTCTTTGTATAGTGTTTACGTACATGGTTGTTGTACATGATTGATGTGCATTGTTGGCACATGGTTTGAGTGATATTCTTGTGATTTTGGGTATGAGATATATGTTATCAGAGATGATATACTGAGGAGAGTATTGGTACATGTTGTTGGTGTATTTAGTTTTGTTGGTACAGGAAATGAACATGTATAGGTTGGTTACATGATAGTGGCATAGGTTGATGACAGGTCAGTGACATAGATTGGTACATGTTTACAATAGTATATCTCATAGTGACAATGTGACAATGGTTCCATCATTCTACTTATATTTCATGGTGGTTGGACGGGGCAAGGATAGGTGGTTGTAGCCACATTTTGGTTGTAGCAGTTGAACATAGGGGGTTGTAGCCTCTTTCTGGCTGTAGCCAGAGAATTAGGGAGTTGGATATTCACTCAGTTTTTAGCCTGAGAAAATAGGGGGTTGGAGCCTCCTTCCAGTTGTAGTTGGATAATTGGAATTTGGTGCTTCCTTGAATGTAATTCTTGACATAGAAGAAAATCATTCCATGGTTTTCTCCCACATTGGGTTTCCACATAAATACTGGTGTACTGAGCATTGTGTGGATGTGTTTGTTATTTTTTAGTATGCACCGATGAAGTTTAATGCTTATGATATAGTAATATATTGATGATGAACATATGAACATGGTTGAATAAGTAAAATAATATACATTGTGGTTTAAAGGATTAATAATTGATATAATTGCTCATTACTGATTCATCCCCTACCCCCTTCTCGGTAATCCAACAACAATATCAAGAAGCTGTTAGGTGGTTTCAAGAAACAAGAAGTGGTTTTGTTACAAGGAGGAGCTATAAATAAGCCATGAGGATCATTAACTAATCATCAACAGATATGAGAGGAAGGGTGAACCTCAAAGTCGAGAGATCAATCCAGCTCCAACAAAAAGATAGATTATGAAAAGGAAGCCATGAAGTTTATTGGGATTCAACTATTTCCTATTGTGTTAGGATGTAATTCCCATATTTCTTTCTTCTCCATTGTAATCAATCCAACTTCCATCTCTGTAATGTACTATGATTATCAATAAAATCTTTCAACAACAAATTTTGGCCCATATGTGTTGTAAATGTGTATGGAGTCTTGAATGAATGAGATTGATTTCATTCCACTGACCAATATTGTTATATGAATGTATTAAACAAATAGCTGTTTGAAATGCATGTGATTCAAATAAGAATTCATAAATCATTAGAACTACTGAATTCTTGAGTGCTCAGGCTGTTTGAAATGCATGTGATTCAAATAAGAATTCATAAATCGTGGAAACTACTAAATTATTGAATGCTCAATATGTTTTTCTCCACTCATGCCTGATAAGATTTGTCTTAGTTGGATACCTTACCTATGATCTTCTCTTTCCACACAACCATCTATTATCTTTTATCCTTGAAATCCTAGTACGCAAAAGATAAGTTTCCCCTATTATTGGGTGGTGTTCCCAATGATCCTTTTTGGAAGTTTTAATGAGTCATGAGGTGAGATTATTTATGCATATCACCCTTTATAAATAAAGGTATCCTTAAAACCCTATTCTGAGTTTTTGCTAGAAGGATCCCTTGCATCGTTCCTCTAACAACTAGGAACATCTTGAGGACTAACACCAAGATAAAATGAAATCTTCTTATAATTCCATCAGCTCCACAAGTTATCTATGGACTGAATTTTCATCCATCATCTTGGTATCTTGCACAATGAATAAACTTAATACTAGGAACTTCGCAGGAACTACTGCTTCCCCGCCATAAAACAAATTGAATGGAGTGTGTTTAGTGAGATTCTTGGTCATATTAAAGTATGACTAGAGTACTACAAGTATTATCCCATCCCAATCATCCTAGTTGACAACACAAACCTTTGTTAAACAATTCTCTAATATTTTATTGAAGACCTCAAGAATCCCATTGGCTTGTGGGTGGTAGGGACTACTAGTTGCAACCTAAAGTCTTATGTGAAGGTATAAATAATATTACTCATGAAATTCTAACCTTGATATGTTTTCAAACCCCTAGGGAAACCAAATATGGATATGATGTTCTAAAAAATGAACCTTGTAGTTGTATTTATGATGCAATCCCAACTTGGTGCTACCTGTTCCCATATATTAAGGTAGTTGGTAGTAGTGATGATGTATCAGGTTCTCAAATTTATTAGTAGTGGATTTATGGGCTTAGTAAAATCCATTGCCCATTTTTTATAAAACTATAGTGCAACCACTATGTAGAGTGACATGTCATCCCATCTATATGGTCATTTGGTTCCTTGGAAAACATCACAAGGTTGAGCATAATCCTTAACATATTTAAATACTATCAACCGCTGTGGAATCCTTCTTGTGGTAATTTTCAAGATGTGGCCTTGCCACCAAAGTGGCCTCCTATTTCTCTTTTATGGATTTCCCATATAGTTCCTGTTTATTCATGGTTCAACAAAAAACTTCCGATTATTCAATACATGCATAACTTGTACAAATATCTTGCAATCAATTGATAATTTGCCACTCTAAGAACTAGTTGCTTCCTTTGTGTTGTGAAATATCCTTTGGGGCAACTCTTCTGGCAAGGAAAATGGATATGCCCTCCTAATAAATTCATATATTGCTTCAACATTGAATAATTTAGAGTCCAGAAGATGATCATCTGGAAACCTTCCATATTCCCTTATTTCTATTTTGGAAAAGTGGTTTGGCCCAACGTTTGTTTTTCCTAGATTTACAATGACTTCAAAGTCGAATTCTTGGAATAGAAACAACCACCTTCATATCCTTCCTTCCAATACCAACTTATTCACTAAATACTTAAGTGTTGAGTGGTCTATGAAGAATTTGAAATTCCCTCATAGTAGGTAGTGTTGAAACTTCTATAGTGAGTATACCATCACCATCCCCTGTCTCTAGGTAGTGATATAGTTACACCCATCTTTTGATAGTTTTCTGCTAGAAAAATAAAATAGATGGTCCTATTTCATTGTTAGGGTTGTAACAATATGTCTCCCAGTGAAATACCAGATGCATCAACATGTATATGAAACTCAATAGTCGAATTCAAGAAACCTAGGATGGACACACTTACAAATTTCTCGTTAAGAAGGTCTAGAGACTTCTAGCATTTCTCAGTCAATGAAACATTCTTAGTAATTTTTAGCAACCACTCCATTGGGGAAGTGATGGACATGTATTCCTTGATGAGTCTTTGGTAGTACCTTATATGGACCAAGGTTGACTGAAGTGTGTGAACATTCATCCTTGCAAATAATGTGTCCCAATGATGTGCTAAAGGGCACGTAGAATATACAATTATTTAAATTTGTAGATTTTAACCTTGTACAATTATTTACTGCAAACATATTTTTAGTAAAAGAACACAAAATATACAATGGAAAATACACACATTACATAGATATTTTTCCCCTGGAAACCCAAACCTAGAAAACAAACATATTCTATATTGATTCACTTCATACATTTTTTACAATACAAAATACATATAGGAGCCAACGACATCCAAACCCTAACCCAATGACCTGGATTAGTCAACAACCCTAATTCCTTAATTGAAAATATAAAATCATCGACAAAAAAACATGTGCTGAAAAACTTCCCTACAATGGACATGAAAAACAAGGCGACACAAAAAATGAGAAGACACGAAAAACGAGGTGACACGAATATAACACATACCCAACATTCTCACACTTGTTGTTTTCTTTGCATACATGGGTTTACAAGGTTACACAGTCAACAATCCAGGGCAACAATGCCCATAGATCCTCTACACCAAGAGAACTTCTCAGTGCTCACAGATTTTGTTAACGAATCTGCAACATTCTTCAAAGTGTCCACCTTCATCAAAAACACTTTATTTTCTTCAACCGTGTATCTCACAAAGTGATATTAAACATCAATATGCTTTTTATTTGAATGATAAGTTGAGTTCTTCTCTAGAAAAATTGCACTCTGACTGTTGCAATATCCTGACAGTTTGTTGTACCAACCGAATACCTGAACACAATATTTGTAACCATACTGCTTCCTTTCTTGCATGAGTGATTTCCATATATTCATCTTCTGTAGTTGAAAGTTCCACTACAGACTGCCTTTTTCTCATCCATCTAATTTCTCCTCCAAACATGTTAAACACATACCCTCTTGTATATCTCCTACGATCCAGATCTCCATCCTAGTCTACATCCATAAATCCATGTATGTTCAACACTCTGTCCAATCATGGTCTTCCTTGGTAGAAAAATCCATAGCTAGCAGTGCCACACAAATACGTGAAAACCATTTTTACTGTTGTCCAATGCTCCTTCCCTGTTTTTGACATATACCTGCTCAAAAATCCCTCTACATGTGCAATGTTCGTTTTAGTACAGACCATTGAATACATCAAACTGCCAACTGCACTCGCATATGGAACGCGAGACATGTCCTCCTCCTCTTCATGTGGCTTGTGACATTGATCCGCAGATAACTTTACACCAATAGGAATAGGGACCCTGACTAGTTTACATTCCTGCATATTAAACCTATGCAATATTGTCTCAACATATTTTCTCTGATTTAACCAGAGTTTCCTCTTTTCCCAATATCTTTTAATTTCCATGCCAAAAATGCAATTTGCAACACCTATATTCTTCATGTCAAATTTATAGGACAACTAATTTTTCACATCCTGGATAATATCCTTGTTGTTTCCATGAGCAACATGTCATCCACATACAAGACCAAATAAATCAAATGATCACCAATTAATTTAAAATACAGAAAATGATCCTCTTTGCTTCTTGTGAAGCCAAGTCCCAACATATAAGTATCAAATTTTTGATACCACATCCTTGGTGATTGTTTTAAACCATACATGGACTTTTTCATCTTGCATACCAACTCCTTATTTCCTTTCATAGAAAATCCTTCTGGATGCTTCATATAGATTTTTTCTTCCATATCCCCATGTAGGAATGTTGTATTCACATTCATCTGTTCTACTTTAAAATAAAATGCAACGACAACATATAAAAAAAATATAATAGAATTTAACTTGGAAACAAGAGAAAAAATATCACCAAAATCAATTCCCTCTACCTGGGAATAACCCTTTGCTACTGACCGAGTTTTTTAATTCTCCACTTTTCCTTCTGCATTCAACTTATTTTTAAATACCCATTTTATACCAATGGTATTTCTTCCAGTCGACAACTCCACTACATCCCAATACTCAGTCTTGTCTAAGACTTCCATTTCTTTATCCATGGCCCTTTTTCAGATTTTTCCATCCTCTGAATCCACTGTCTCCCTGACAGTTCTAGGATCATCATTAGTAATAGACAAACAAAATTTGAATGAAAATTAGGTGGATTATACCTTTCCGGTTGCCTTCTTTCACAAACCAATCTCTTCAATACTAGAGTATGAGGATCTTCTTCTTCTGATTCATGTTGTCAATTAGAGTCTGATTCATCATCCTTTAAATCAAAGTCTATTTTATTTGGTTCTTCATTACTTGGTAGGACATCCTGTTTGAAAACATATTTTATTTCTCTAAATACCACATCTTGGCTATACACAACCTTCTTAGTTTACGGGTTCTAAATATTATAACCTTTAAGACCATATTTATACCTAATAAAGATACACTTTCCAACCTTATTATCTAGATTACTTCTATTTTCCTTTGGAACATGAACATAGGCCTCACAACTAAATACCTTGAGATGTGTGAGAGAATGTTTCTTACCAGTCCATACCTCTTGTGGAGTATTTTTATCCAATGATGAAGAGGGTGATATTTTTACCAGGTAACATGCAATACCCACTTCCTCTACCTAAAATTATTTCCCTAACCTGACACCACTAAGCACACGCCTTGATTTTTCCATCAACGTCATGTTCATCCTTTCTACAAATCCATTATGTTGAGGTGTATATGGAGTAGGATTCTTCCTTTCTATACTGCACTTTCTTACAAGGAAAATCACTCTATGTCATGGGGTAAACCACAATAGATGGAATGAAACGTAGACATCAACTCTAATCCCAAGTATGGTATATAAAAGAAATGCTAATGGGACAAGATCAAGAGCCTACCTCGTCCAGACATTCGATGAAGACCACCGTTGAGCACACAAATCAAAGATTTATTCCTACAACTTGTCCTAAAAAACCAAGATATGCAAGCATATGGTGATAATGTATAATGTTAGAATATAAAATAGTATAATCCATTAACATACATGACAAATACGCCCATGGAATAGCAATTCAAATATTTTCAAGATATCAATTGGATGAGAAAAGAGTATTTCTATTAAAAATGATCAACAAAAGTGTATAAGTGAAAAAATTATGTGTCGAAAAACATCGAAACATCGAAACAAAGTCCCTCCAGCTGGGCCTCCACCACTTCAATCCTCCACCAAAGGAAAGATCATGTAAGGGAGACAATGAGGTTCTCCAACAGATAAGGAAGATCTTGGGGGCTGAACAATGTGTTCATACTTTCAAGGATACAGGGATTCAAACTCAATGTGAAGTGAAATTTCTCCAGAGTATCTTTGCTCTCAAAAGTTTAATACTCCCCCTTTTCCACCGCTTGGATATGGCCCAATTTATAGCCTTCAGATGGAACTAAAGGGAAAATTCAGAATGTTTCTAGTATATGGAAGGTCAAGGATCATGGATCTAGAGACATGACATGGAAACCCAATACAATTTTTTAATTTTGGGCACAAAACCCGATGTATTTGGGTTGTAATGGTGCAACCTGTGTATACACATGCTGTCTAACTTATAGGGCGTGTATATGTGGAAAAAAATGATTTTTTGGCTCTGGAAGGTACAACAAGGGACTTCAAGTTTGCATAGGGAAATATAAAGGCCTTTTGAGAAAGTTTCATGGGGTGAGACAAATATTTCTATAACAGATGCCCCCTAATGTGTGAGGTCAAAGGAGTATCTGTGACAGACAAAATACATTATAATTTCTAGAAGTGGAGTGATGGAGACTCAGTTGGAAGTGCTAGCTGCTCATGAGAATATTGCAATCCATAATGACTTTGTACACATGGATGCCAATTTGAATTACACTTCAAATACATGTGAAAATATACCAAACAATTTTTCATGGCCATGAATAAGAGATACAAAGTAGACACATGCCAAAGGCTGTCATAGTCACGAACAAGTCCTAGTGAAAACTAGTCTCAAAATCAATCTGAAAGATATATGTATACAATGGAGTACAATATGATCTCCCATGGTCACTGAAGTCATGTAGGTACTGGTCCAATGAGTGACAACAACAACTCAAGAAAGATGCCATTGTAAATTGAATGTGTTATCACATAGAGTTGTGGGGAGAATCAAAAGTCATTTTAGTCTTTTTCTTTGGATCTTGTGGTTTTGTCCTTGGTCGAGTTTTAGTCATCATGACAAGGAGTGTTAGTTTTCATCAGTCACATCCTTCTAATCACCATCATCACCTTGAAATTTCAGTTCCATAAGCTGTGTGAAGTATCTCTAGCTATTATTTTACCCGTTCATGTTGTCAAATCAGTTTGTGGTTTGGAGCTGCGAACTCTGTTGCGAACTGGTTGCAGAAGATAGTTGGCGGTTAGACCACTTGTAGGCGCCCCTGTGAAAATGTGAAGGTATCAACATTCATCTCTAGGTTACCAGGTAATCTATGAACTTTTCCACCTTGCTTTAAGGTCTGGAAAGGGATGAGTGGTTGTTTCTCTTTGTGGCACTGCGAACTGATGATTGGCACTGTGAACTGTCTTGGATGAGGGTTGGAGGTTAGGAAACTTATATGCATCTGAGTGCAAATATTAAATTAACAACATCAACGTCATATCAATTAGGCACTTCATGAATTTTTTTGTCTTTTTTAGAGGTCAGGAAAGGAGTGTGGCTGCTTGTTTTCTCTTGGCACTGCGAATTGTCATAGGCGTTGTGAACTCATTTCTTGTAGGAGACGCGTATAAATATTTGATCATAAATCCAAAAAGGTGATGTGGGTTTTTTCTGAATTGTTTTGTGGAGGATCATGATAATTTCATTGAATTTCTGTCCAAATTTCAGCCTGACCCGGTTTGTAATTCAAGAGATATAATTAAAACACCAGTGCGCTAAAAATTGGCACTGCAAACTCTCTGTTTTGCATGGTTGTTGGATATTCTCCTTGTTGGGAGGTTGCCACCTGTCAAGGAGGGTTCAAACGACTTATTAGAGATTATTTATATTCTAAGGGAAACCTGCACCTAAGTCTTAGATCCATTAAAGAACTCATGCAGTGAGTTGGAAACAATTTATTAATGATTTCCAACGATTTCCTAAAAATTAGCAATTTGTTGGATTTTTGTCTCTTTGACTATTGCCACCCATCTCCAAGGCCTAGAATCCAATGAAAGAGATGGGATTCGACCTCCTAAGTATTTTTTGATGCTATTTTATATTTATTGAAGGATGAATCTCTTGGATAAGGGTTGTTTTCATGAGCCAAGAGAGGCTAGAGAGAGTAGGTTAGGCAGATTCCCCGTGTGTGTTCATTTGTAAGCATGAGGGAGTTTTTATCATGTAAATATTCCTGACATTGAAGATTCATGAGATTTGTTATATCATATTATGTTCTATTTGTTATCCATATTCATTTCTATCTTGCTTGAATTAATTGTAGCTTTTGAGGATCAATGGTTGTATTTAATTTATAGATTCTTGAGCAACAAAGGGTTTGTTGTGATTTCCTATAACTCATTGAGTTTATTCAAGTATCTTTCTAATCCATTTTGTAGAGAGGATATTTGTTTAATGGATGATCTAATTTATGCTAAATTATCCTTTCTTCCATATTCCATCTTATAATCCATTTTTCTGATATGCTTTTCAATTGCCTTCTAACTTCAGGGTTTTTGTGTGACTCCTTTGCCCAATGGTGTAGCCTATTGATCTGTAGTCTTCTTTCCTCTCCCTTTATTTCTCTATTTTTATGATCCACCTATTCAAACCAAAAATCATCTTTTACATTCTGATGGGTGCTGAGATTACACTTTAGCAGTCAAAGTATGACTTTTAGTGTTAACATAATGTCTTCTACACGATTTGCCAAAGGTGCAAGTCTACATTATGTGAATAGAGGAGTTGAAGTCGAACACAATGAGACTTCGTTTGATTACTAGTCATTAATGGATACCGTTAACAAACATGAGAAAACCTACTGATAATGAAAGTAGGTATCAAGGCAACAAGTACATTCTTACAAGTGTGGATAAAGGTATTGAGGTTGAACACTTGAATAATCCATCTATCAAGAGACATTGATGTATTCCCAACTGTCGATGGAGGGAGAACTTTCCACTAATGACTGCAAGCCTCTAGGTACTCATATGACTCTAGGCATAGTTTACATAATAGATGAGCTGAAGTTGATGGAAGGAGACCTGTTGAGAGGAGAACATTAAGGAATCTCTCATCAGTCAGCATGAGGTACAAAGAAATAGCTTGATGATTTGGAGGAACTTGAATGAAGAGGATGTTCATGAACCAACGACCCTGTGTATCTCTCACATGCACCAGATTTAAGTAGTGCACAAAATAGACCCTCTGAATAAAAACCAATAAGGAAAATTGTGGACAAAGGAAAGGAAACCACCAATAAGGCTAATGGCATCCAATACATTGCATGAATCCCAATGCGTGAATAGATTTCTTGTCGCCGAACACAAGGGAAACCCCCCAGTCAGTGACCAATGAGGAGATGTTGACTGATGGGTTCAAGGTTACCTACACATAATGGAAGTAGGATTTGGGTGCATGGTAGAACTACAACTCCATTTGATTCCAAGACACAGTGAGGGTATGGAAAACATGCAAAGTAAAGAGTTCGGAGGAATGGCTGACACAGGATTATAGAAATCCTTTGAACAAGAGCATGAGACATAGATAAATCAGGCAACATGGACTTGAATGATGAAACTCCATGATGCAGGAGGCATCAATGAACTCTCCATAAGGACTAGAAGAATAACCAATTAAAGGAGTAAAATCTAAGTAATGAGCTCAACTTAATAAGGTCATACTAAACCCAAAATTTGGATGATAATGGACTCAAAAGTTTGTTCTATGTTCAAAGGTGACATGACTGCTGCCAATATGAGATAATATTCTTTTCCCACCTGCCTTTTTTTTGTTTTTTCATAGGCAAATGAATGCTATGATACAAGAGAGGAAATGAGTGTCGCGAGTAAGAAACTAGCTCCAAACAGTGGAACATACCTATGCTCAATGAAAATAAGTGCATGCAGGGCATGGACACTCGGGGGAATGTTTCCTCTTAGGGTACATGGTGTCAAGTTGTAAAGGATATAAACAAGGCTATTCTTGGCTAGTGATACAAATTTATGAGGTAATAGAATTATAATGAGAAAGCGAGAATTGATAATAGGCTCAATACTTCAAGCAAGATAATGGAATGCAATTACAACTTAACTCCAAAGAATTTCCTTTTTTGTAAATCTAGTCCCCTAGGCTTGAAAAAGTATAAAAGAATGCCCAAGAGAACTCTTCTAGCCACTAGTGACTAGATTATTCCTTTCTTGAAATTAGTCTACTTGGTCCAAAAAAGGGTTAAACTTACACCAGATAGATGTCCTTTCAAATCCATTTAACGAGTGATAAAGAGACAAGTTCACTCGACAATCTTTTCTCTTTTTTATGGAGTCTGAAAAGATCTTAACCAAGACTCGGTGGGAGTCCCATAATTATAGGCCAGAATGATTATGAGTAAGACTATGGGGTTCAAACGCAAAGTCATATTGGAACTATAAGGGACTCCTAGTCCTATGGAGTAATCTCTGCATGGGCATAAAATGGCACAAAGGTTCTAACTAGGGCACCCATGTTTGGTAAGTCTCTACCACTCAATAATGATACTTATAGTAGCATAAAGAAGGTTCCATGCCATTAATAAATGGGTTCGTACCTAAGGCATATAGATCACAATCATAGGATAATGCAAAAATGAATAATGGATTGATGACCTATCTTCTATGCTGGTAAAAGAACATACATGCCAAAGTCATGAATGGGTGGAATGACACTAGAAACCAAAAAAAATCCCAAGATAAAACTACCAAAACCAACTCCTTCCACAATACTATTAGTCCATTAGGTAAAACAATTAGCAAAAACTATGTGAAGTAGATAAAATATTTATACTAATAGTAAAAATAACCAATTTTACCATACCATTTGAGTTATTTACCCACATAGTGCATTTTGGACCAATTTTCCCATGATATTCAAGTGCCAATTGTGGGAGCTATGAGCGATGGAATTGACAATCGTTTGGACCAAGTAAGTGCTCTTGCCCTCCTCTTCATTTCTAGTGGTTTAAAATTTCATATTAGTCCTCATTTTTTGAGTTTTAGAGGGAACAAATTATGAATTAGGGTGTACATGAGCTGTAGTTCATCGAGTCGTGTATATGGAAACATGTATGTGGGCAAGAAAAATCCTTTCCGCGTATATGTGGCCCTACACATGATTGTTAACATTATAGCTTGTGTACAAGTCCACAAACTAGTTTTTTGAAGAGTTTGACTCAAAAAATGGTTTTCCTTTTGCAGGATGGTACTTGAATGGAGAGAGAGAGCATGAGGAAGTAGACACAACAGTGGAAAGAGATGCAGGGGCCCAACTTGCTCTAAAAATATGTGACATTTACAAGTTTTGGGATCTCAAAGGAATGAGGGCTCAAGTGAGATTGCTCCAAATGCTAGTAAAATTTTTGGATCCGGATACAAAGGATTTCAATCTCAATGGGAAACCATTGAGCATTGAAGTAGATGGCATCTATTTCATTACATGATTGTCTCGATGAGGTGAGGTGGTGAACCTCAAAGCCTAGGTGGCTGGGGGTGGTATGAACATAGAGGATAACATTTCCACCCACTGTGTTTTAGGCATAGAAAAAGTAGGGAGCTAACTCCTCATCAGGGTGATCAAGAACTTGAGTTTGAAGATCGTCGTTATCATTCTTACATAGATCAAAAGGTCGACCTCATTGCACCATGAATCAAGGACACTCATGTTTTATGTAGTGGAGTGTTTATGACCCATGGTTTATCATTGGTGCACCTCACTACTGGCTAACATGAAGAGCTAGCTGACAAACTGCAAACAAGGGAGGATGAGGAGCTTTAGGTTCGCATCTATATTGTGTATTTTTTTATTTGAGTGGGTTATAAGCTTGAGCCCTATATTTGACATCGTTTCACATGGATCGGGTGATCCAACCATGTCACAATGGAATGAGGTGATGAGGCGTTTATGAGGTGGTAGGGTTCCAACCCCCTGCAATGATGATTTCTTCTTCTGGTGGAATCGACAAGTGATATCCATAGACAACTACCCTTATGCTGGGATCAACTACAGAGGAGATCCAAATATGCCATTGACACTAGGCTCCTCCTATGGTGATATAGGTATGAAACAAATTTTATATATATTTATTTTTTTGGGGATTTTTAAAAAGAATAAAAATGCAAATAGTTTTGGATGGTATCATGTATTGAAAATTACTTTGTTACACAGATGTGGGTCCGCGACGACCAGATGGATTCCCACGACATCGATGGAGGATCCAGGGACATGAGCCAGTAGGATGAGATGCATAGAGAGTGCTACAAAATGTGCAGGGGAACCTGTCTCGTTTGACACAAAAGATTCCTATGGTTCAGGTGGAGGATTTGCTAGAGGATATGTAGAGGCAGGTGGTGGGTGTGCCCCATGCGTGGGTGTGAATCTTACGGCGTCTCGCAAAATCCATAGTATGCTATCATGATACACATCCAGTGCTACCATCGTAGATTCCATGGTCATTATATCTATCAACCATATATGTATTTTGACGGTGTGATCCCCATTTTGTACTATTACACCATATTTTTTGAAGAGATGAAATATAAAACATTGGTCTTCAACTTTTCTTATATATGTTACAATGCGTACATTGATGGATGTGTTTTCTTTACTTTAGTTATGTGACAAATTCCAATCTAAAACATAATTAGCATATGCATCATATACATAATTAGAACTTCTAGGTATGTGATTATAAGTAATAAAATCAAAGTGTCATTCCAAAATTCACAACCTTAGGAATCGTCGGAGTAGAGTAAGATCTCACACACGGTAACTGCTGTTTAATTGACATACTACTAACTGGGAGTCCAGGAGAAATTTTAAAGACCGAACACCATGTGAAACGACGTCGCTTAAAATATCTATAACTATGCTATATTCAAACACATTATCCATTGATGGCCCTAGAAAAATGTGACTTGAAGACACTAGATGACCCACGTGTGAGTAAATGACCCAAGCAACGGAAAAAAAGTTCTGTGTATGAAGACTGGAACCATCTACAAATCCTAAGTAAACTGAAGACTCCATTGACATCTGCCAACCAAGGGAAAACTTGATAAGCAAGCTGATGACACAAAGGAAAATATGTATATACACTAAGATACACTAGTATACAAAGGGTCACACCTAATCTTGAGGGCTCAAGTGTAATATATTTTAAGGTAGATCCCATTTTTGGGCTCATATAACATATTCCCTTCATAATCTTCCAACTCATATGCTCCTTGTTCCAAAACACGTCACACGATATAAGGACCATGCCACATGGGGTTAAACTTGCATGCCCCCAATGGTTCTTTGGCTTGGTCATACAGGAGGACCAAGTCACCATCAATGTACTGCCAAGGACAAAAAAACTTATCATATTGAACCTTAACATGTTGTTTATTAACTTCTATAGTCATAGAGGCATCTCGACACTACTCATATAGATGCTCTAGGTGTATGAGGCATTCTTCAATATCGAAAGTGTTAGGTAGGAGCTCAATTTTCAACTTGAGGGAATGGATTTCACATTCAATTGGGAGAATCGATTCCACACCATGTACTAACTGAAAAGGAGAAAAACCAGTGGAAGTCTTAACCGAGGTTCGATATGCCCAAAGCGTAGGGTAAATCATTAGATGCTAGTCATATTTACTCTGGTTGACAGTTTTTTGCAAAATTATCTTGAGAGATTTATTCACCGCCTCTACTTTCCCATTTTCCTAGGGATAATAAGGGGAAAAATGACCGTGCTTAAACCCCAGTGTTGATGCTAATTCCTTCATCATTTCATTATGAAATTGACTGCCATGATTATTGACAATCTCCTTTGGTATTCTAAACCGGGCTATAATTTGGTTGAATACAAAATTTTTTGTTGTCTTACCATAAGATTTAACGGTAGGCATGACCTCTCCCCACTTAGTAAAGTAATCCATGACCACGATAATATGCTAATTCCCCCTAGTTGAAGCTGGGTTACAATCCAAAAAATATACCCCCCACTTGGTGAAAGGACCGACAGTAATGGCTGGGTGAAGAGAAGTTGGATGCAAGTGCATTTTTTGAGTGAAAACCTCGCAAGGGTGACACTTCTTGACCTCTTCAATGCAATCTTTAAAAATTGACAGAAAAAAATAACCATCTTGTAATTTTTTTTGGGCTGTCACAAGCCTAGATAGATGACCACCACAAGCCCCACTATGACATTCATTGAGAACTGACTCAACTTCCACATGATTCAAGAAACGATGCAAAATGTTATCTACTCCTCGACGATACAAAGTGTCACTAATGATGAGGTATTTTTTAGCTTGATGCCATATACAGTGCTGATCGTCTTTCGACAGATGCTAAGATAGATTCAAGGTTTGAAGATATATTAAAATGTCTCCATACCATGGGTCTGAAGACGAGATAAGGAAAATATTTTCATCCATGAATGAATCAACATGGATAACATCCTCATCTAGTCAAGGGAAGTCTGATATCAACTCAGAAAAAACTAGCAATTTCATAGACTTTGCCGAGGCAAAGGCCAGATCAAACTCTTGCAGAATAAAAATCCACTTATTATATTTTCCCTCTAGGATACACCTAGTAAGGACGTATTGAAATGGATTGATATCCACAACTACGCTAGTTTTGTAGAGCAATATATAATTCCGTAATCTATGGATTGCATGTACGACAACTAAGTCTAGCTTCTCAACATGAAAGTATTTAAGTTCAGGGCCGACTAAATTTTGACTAAAATAGTAGAAAATGTGCTCATGGAGCTCATCGTCTTCCTAAACCAGAACCATACCAACCATCCCTTCAGATGCAACGATATAAAGAAAATAATATCTATTGTAGTCAGGAGGCTTCAGTAGAGGTGTCAATACAAAGGATTTATTAAGAGCATCGAAGGATTCCTGGGCTTGCTCATCCCATATAAATGGAGTCTCCTTCTTCAAAATATGCATGAAACCCTTAGTTAAATTGGCATAATTCACTATGAATTGACGCAAGAAGTTAGCCTTCCCCTGTAAACCCTGAAGTTGTCGAATGTTGCGCGGGGGATGAAATCGATGTATTGCCTCAACCTTCATATAATCCACCATGATCCCATGCTCAGAGACTAAGAACCCTAAGATATGGCCATACCTCACACAAAAAATGAACTTGTGAGGATTTAAACAAATGCAATAATAATTAAATCTCTCAAAAACTAGTCGACGGTGAGTGGAATGATCTCCTCTCTTGCGAGAGTGAGAAACAATATATTCAAGGTAAGATTAGACAATATGTTTGATATCGTGAAAATAAAAGGTGGTGGATTGTTGGAAGGTTTCTCCGACGTTTTTAAGGTCGAAAGGAATTTTTCGGTATGCACAAGTACCCCAAGGAAAAATAAACACCGTCTTGTGTTGATCCTCGGGTTTGATTTGAATTTTATTATATCTTGAAAATCCGTCCATAAAATAAAAAACCTTGCTTCCCGCACACTCATCGATAATCTGATCAATGATAGGATTCGAGAAGCTGTCTTTTGGACAATCCTTGTTCAGGTCTCAAAATCCATAAACACGTGGATGGTTCCTTGTTTCTTATTTAGAATAATGAGATTGGACACCCATTCGGTTAAAGGAACTAGGTAGATGAAACCAACATTGAGTAGCTTCTCTACCTCTTCCTTAATATCACGGGCCTTCATATGATTAATAGATCTAAGATGTTTTCGAACAGGTATAACATCTAGATAAGTCTTGATATCATGTTCAACAATGGTAGGGTCAATTCCTGACATCTCTTCATATGACCAAGCGAATACATCACAAGATTCCTTGAAGATATTGGTGTAGATCTGAATTTCTTCAGGGGAACAATTTGTACCGATATATACATTTTCAAATTTTCCAAGAAGTCGAGAGATTTGGATTGTGACAGTAGGAGAAATATTCTCCATGTTTCCTTTGTCATAAACACCATGTGTATCTAGTGGAACCACAATGTGACCGAGCATCTCACTCAAGGTAGATCTAAAATCATCCTGTTTGATCCTAACAAGTTATGGGTGGAAGTAAGAGCGATGATGCATGTCATCCCATGGCGTATCAGGACCGTTCATGGCCTCTAAGATGGATTCATCCAAAGGTAAAGTATCATCAAGGAAATCATACAAACAAGACGATTGGGTGGCCCATAAGGGCTCGAGAACATGATCCTCCTCGTCCATATGCAAGGAGACAGGATCTGGGTCAGTAGAAGTGTTAAGAACAACTTGATACACAACCTATTTCGCTGATAATGGAATTTCCATCCCAGTGTATGACTAAACTTCTCCTGACATATTCAAGGAAGGTAGGGTCGAAGGGTCATTGAAATATGAAGTATGGAAAGGAACGAACCTCATTGATGGCAAAGACTCACTGGAAATGGTATAAATGTGATGGATTAGTGTCGTGAAATCAAAAGTACCCATGAGAGAGGAATACATTATGACACCAATATCCTCTATTTCCAGTTGAGAATTGTTGATCACTAGGATCGAAGGTATAACCAATGCACTAGGATTAGCGTGCACAATGGACAATTGATCTATTGTCACTATTTTCCCCTCGTGAGGAAAACATAAAGTGCGGAAAATAGATGAAACGACTACGGTCATGGCATAAGTAAAATTACGCCCTAGTAGTAAATTATAGTTAAGGGGTGCATCAACGAACTCGACATCAACCACCACTTTCTTCCCACCTAACTAGACTAGAAAAGAAGAAATAATTCTGTGGGGTCGAAATGAACGACCATCAAATGTGGTCAACATAGTCATAGATTGAGAGAGAGTTGGAGAAGCAATGGATTTCCAATAGGTTAGGGAGGTTAGGGACATTACTCACGTTGCAACAACTTCATCAATAATCCACATGGATTTAAAAGGCCACATGGTAAGGCAAGCGAGGCTTAACATCCGTTGCGTCAAACTTGATAAACTTTGAGCCACATGGGTCTAGAGATCCTAACGCAAATAAAAAGACAATCCTCTATGAAGGAAACATCTGGAGAACCTCCAAACATGACATCACACAAGGGGTTTGATCCATATCTTTGATAATTGAATAGTTCTAGGCAGCTCTGGCATTAGGATTGTGGGCAAATAATTTTAGTACTCCTTTCAGAAGATGAGGCGAAGGATTTGGATTTTTGATCTACAAAGGTGTTTCCGGAGGAGGGGGAGACTCTAGACCTGGAATAGTATGTGAAGAACTGTAATCATGAGATCAAGTGGCTATATTAATCTTTGACTTGACCATATTAATGGATAGATGGTCACCTTCATGTGTCGAGGGGTTTTGATTCCCCCTTGATTCATTTTCAGTATTAGAGGAGCTTGAAGCCATGTGCTGATTATGTGGAAATGGATTGGTCAGGACATTGGGAGGTTTAGATAAGAGCCTCGAGGCTTCCTCAATTTTGGGGAATAGGTGGGTAAGGTGATCATCTTTACAAAGTTTACAAGGAAAATTCACCTTCCTCTTTTCTTTCTTTCCCTCACTAGCATTAGTATTCAATCTATCATTGTTAGCATTGTCCTTGGTTTTATTATCATTACTATCACCCTTACGATTATTACCATGTCCTTTATTTCTATTCCCTCCTAGTTTTTGGTTACCATTTGGGTTGGTCGATGACTGTACAGAATGGAAATTCACTGACTAAGTGGGAGTGGAGGATGAAGACGAAGCTTGTTCTACTAAAGACTGGCTTAGAGACAACTCCTTCAACTGGTTTGTCACCAAGTCTGTAGACTTAGCATTTGAAAAGCCTATAATGCCATCGACATGAGGCCCAAGATTTTGTCTCGGGTCATAATTTGACCTCGATACATCAGGGAGAATTTCATACAACATCCCAAACTGGGCATATATGAGGTCTAGTTGCTAGGATTTGAAAACAACTTCTTCCTCAGAGGTTACCCCAGATGTAGAAACATCCTTAGAAATATAAGGCAATAGGGATTTAAGGAACCACTCCAACAGAAAATATAGAGGAATGTAGGCTTTGATCAACCTCTTTCGTCTATGCCACTCTTGGATATGGTCCGAGATATGTTTGTCTTTATCCTGGAGGAGGGATGACATGATTTCTATGCCGACATCGTAACGAACTGACAACTGGAAGTGGTTGAGAAGGTCTTAAACCATCTGATTAAAATTCCCATATGTTCCCCCTGGTAGCTCAATGTACCATTTCGCTCCCATGAGGGTGCATTGAAAAAGTCTCAAATAAATAGAGTCATCATTAAGAGAATTGGATGAGCACCAAAGATGAAAAGTAGTAACATGATCACCTGGATCCTCACCAATATTTCCATCTAATTTCAGAATGTTCGAGGGAATCTTAATGGGGATGGAGGCCCATGATGGGTCATGAAGCACCGGGTCATTCATTAGTCTTTAAAAATATGGATAATTAAGCATGGCCAGAAAAGGGAGATGGGGTTGCGGCATCTGAGCCGATGCTCCCAAGAAAGATTGTTGCTAAGAGATTGCAACGCATCCAGGGTTCTGGTATGCACCATGGCCCTGTCCGAGAGGGTAATATCCTCCTCCAAACTGATTCATAAAAGGAGGTATGGGCACCATACCTATAGGAATTTTATAAAAAATTCCCCTAGCTAGAGGAGATCCAAGTTGGGGGTTTCCCATAGTATGAAACTGACCTCCTCCAGGTGGAAATCCGGAGGATAGAGGTGGATTTTTCATACCAAATGTATTAGTCAGAGTCAATGTGGAGGAAGAAGGGGGAAATTATGGAACATAATAAATATCTTGTCCGCTCAGTTGATTACTCCATCCATGAGCATTGAGACCGGGATTAGACATGAAAGAATATAGAGGCTGACCCCCAACTGTAGGATTCATTTGGGGAATTTGAGTCCACCAAATGAGAGAGGAGTATGAGGGGGGGACATGCCCCTATGTCCAATACTAGGATTTGGATTATTTGTTGGAATGGAGGATGAAAGTTGCAATGTCATATTTGACATACCAAAAGAGAAACAGTTAGAGATCAAAGGTATGGACTGAGCATTGTATCCAGGCGAACCAAAAAGAGACCCGGAAGGGTTCGTTACTATGGGTTGAGTAGCAACCAAAGGTTGGATAGGAGTAATGATGGGAACCTCTGGTACTACAATCTTTGTGGTTGAAGGATTTGAAAGAACCCCATTAACTACAGTAGGTATAAGAGTCGAGGGACTCCTAGTGTCGTTCAAACTCATGTAAGTACTCATAATTGTATAATCACAAGTCTGGTAGGTGGAGGTGTGTGTACCACGTTTTGTAACTTTGCGCCTCTTAGAAGGAAAATAATCAAGGTGCGGTGGTAAATTCAACAAACGAGATATAAAAACAAAATCCTATGGCCTACTAACAATTAGAGAGCACACCAAAATAAACAAAAAAGCCAAATACACACAATCAGGATATAGTAGCTGAAAAGGGGCCTCCATCACTAGAGTAGGTATGTGTCGCCCAAGAGAGGGCTAAGACTCCCTTCAAAATATTGGAGGTATCGAAATCAGTTATAAGGGACCTCGTAGGATTAACAACATAGTCGGTCAGATCCCTCAAGAGATGTAATCCTCCATAAAGGATGTGTGTTGTCCAAACCTTATCTGACTCAGGGTGTAATACCCCAAGACCGATCCCCAATTGTAAATGTGAATGTGAATATGTTTCATAGGCTAGTGAGCGAGGTTATTATAGGCCATAAGGCTTATGTGATTATTAGGCCAGAGAGCCTAGATGCTAAAGGCCGTTGAGCCTACTTTTGTATATGTAAACACTCATATCATTAATAAAACACATCGTTGTGTAGAACAACCAAGATAAAAGAGTGTGGGAAATAACTCCACTAGGAATGGAAAGGGGGGCTAAGAGCCTAGGAAAGGGGCTAAGATAGAGGGATTATTTCCAAGGGAATATTATAATATATTTCTAAATACGAATGTTTGGATATAACTCATGTTATTCCAAGTTACTTTGGGGAAAATAATGACAAGTGGATCCCATGAAGCTTCATAAAGACAAGTGTCCAATTTGGGACATGCATATAAAGAGTTGGATCTTTGTGGATGAGGGGGATTTCGACAGGAATTTTTCCCATTCATGGGGAAGCCATTCTTTGGATTTGTACCATACCATCCATCACTCAAACTCTCTCTCTGCATGCACACCTTGAGCAGTAACATGTACTTCCTATTAAGGACAACACCCTATACCTTCTTGAAGGTTGTTTCTTCCATCACCCGTACATTACCTTGAATTTTGTTGCTTCCATCACCGTTCCTTGACTGAATGTGGTTGCTTCCTTTCCTTGCTCCATACCTGAATTATGTGGTTTCCTTCACCTTCACTTATACCTAGTTGACTTAAGAGATGGAATGAAGAAGCAAGTTGTCAGGCCCGTGGGACTATAGAGGTGGTTTATAAGGTCCGTGGACTGAAGAGTTAGGTTGTCAGGCTCATGAGAATCTCTCTCGAGGTGAGATAATTTTTGGGAATTAATTTCCTGAGGGATCCCAAATGCAGCTACAGTGCTCTGAGACTTCCTATCTAGCATGTTGTTGAATCCCTGGAAGGGAAGTGGGGAAACAGAAGGATTGTTGAGAAGAGAAGGGGAACACTTTTAGGGGTGGGACAGGCATGTGGGGAATGAGAGGTTGTATGCTATTAGTTTGAGTTGGCTCCTAGGAGGAAATCCTTATTGTTGTTTGTATTGTCTCATCTTGGTTAGAAATCCCTTTACCCGTGTGGAGTTAGTCCCAGCTTGGGGGTGACCCACTGCTAAGAGTTATGAGTAGCATGTTCTAAGGCTGGGAGGATCGTGGAAGGTCTGCACGTATTTGGTGGTATCCTATAAAAGATAAGTATCAATTGTGTGTTAATTTACATGCTGTGTATTTTATACATGTGTTTATGTTTATGTGTTTTCCTTGTGAATGTTGCATGTATATTTTTACTGTTATTTTTGCATGAAACTGTATATATATATATATATATATATATATATACATACAGATGAAATTATTTTTTAATGTGGCATAGCCCAACGGTCTATGGCTGGGTATGTTACAATATGGTATCAGAGCTCTAGTTTTCAACACTGATCCTGAATGGGCCGTGTAAGTGGAAATTGAAGCAAAAGTTTCACATAGAGTTGTTGTCGAAATGGACAAAATTCAAGTTTCAGAGTGTCCATGAATGCCAAGAGGGCGCTAAGAGAAAACTTAACTATTTTTGAAATCTTAGGAGGTGTAGTAGTTTGGGAAACCACAATGGCCATAGGATTTGCTTGGGAAAGTTTTGAATCCTTCACAGCCGTCATATCTAGGAAAACGAGCAGGGTCATTAACCGCCCTCAAGTCATTCAGAATTCGTTGCTTCGACAATTTTTAAGTCTTTTACAGAAAGGAGGTAAAAATACCCTAAGATCTGAAGTCCCAGAGTGAATATACACCGTAGATCATTTGGGACAAGGTAGGCCGTTGGATCCCCAAAGTGGTTTGATAGTTCGACACTCCGGGGAAATCTGGTTGTGGTTGCTCGAAGTGGAGTTTTTCCCAAAGTCCCGAAGTCTAGAAGAAATATGTACCGTTCGTGTTTTCGGATGCATGTTTGCAGATTAGCAAGTGTTTGAAATTTCAACGCTTGGTAGTTCGAGGGTTGGGCGGTGATTAGAAACGAAAAATTCCAAAGCCCTGAAGCGTCGGAGTCCTGAAACTCCGGAGGAGTATAGTTCGGAGAGTTAGCCACTTCAACATTCAAATGAAAAGTTGTTTTGTGATAAGAAGTCCTCTAAATCCTGAAGCTTCGAAGTGTCGGAGTAATGAAATTCGAGAGAAGTGCTCGACCAATGGTTTTCCTGTCCAACATTCAGATGTTTTAAATTATTCTAGTTTGAAATCCTCTGAAGCCCGAAGTTTCGAAATCCCGGAGCTCCAGGGAGAACCTGTTCGGAAATTCGACAATCAAGATATTTTTAGTGTTACATTTGGAAGTTATCCGAAGTCCGCAGTTTCGAAGTACTCGATCCTTGAAGTCCAAAGCTCCAGAGAAAACTGTTAGGGAGTTCGAAATTTCAATGGTTGAGTGTTTTGATGTATTTTGGTGTGATATCCTCCGAACCCCGAAGTCCCGGAGTGTTGGAGTGACGTGATATGTTGATGTCACCTAGGGGGATGTGGATCCACTCTATGCATGCCACATGTCATCTTGTTTCATTCTTTTCATAGAATTTTTGTGCCAATCATAACTTGACAGGTGCCACCCATAGATTGGGCCATGTGTCATCTCTATATTTTCGACATGTAGCACCCCTTGGTACATGATTTCAAATGAGACTCCGAAAGTTTAGAGATTCGACATTCAGGGATATGTGTGTATGTTGTTGCAAGATATTCCAGAGCCCGAAGCTCATGAGCCTGGGAGCACCAAAGTAGTTCACCCATTCAGTGTCTAGGGAAATTTGTGTGTTGTGTGGTCCAAACTTCTGAAGCTTGAAGAAGTGAAGATCCGAAGCACCAATCCGGGAGTTCACCAGTTTGACATTTAGAATAATTAAGGTGTAATAGTATGAGAACCCCCGAAGTGCAAAGATCTGAAGTAGAAGAGCCCTGAAGCTCCGAAGATGTACCATGTAGGAGTTCACCGATTTCACATTCGGGGGAAATAAGGTGTTAAGTTAGTGGATCTACTGAAGCTGTAAGTTCCGAAGTACTAAATCCCCGAAGCTCTGAAGAAGCATCTATTCGAAAGTTCACCAATCTAAAATTCAGGGGAAACAAAGTGTGATGAAGGTGAAACCTCTTAAGCCTGAAGCTCCAGAGCCCCGAAGTTTCGAAGCTCTAGATAAGTTCCTTTCAACTAAGTTCTTGGTCATAGCCCATGGTCACATACATTTTTGGCCAAAATAAAAAGGGGCTAGTGCCCAAATTTTGTTTTTTAAAGACAAAAAAGGGCTTAGAGAAGGAACCCACAAATTTCTGAATTGTACGGACCTGCAAATAAGGGAAATTAAAAAATCCTATAAACCTAAAAAGAGGATTCAACATGGGTCCAAGAGCTATTCGTCTCTAAAGAAGAAGAACAAATGTACATGGAAAACATCATAGAAAAGACAATTTTTAAATACCCATAAATTTCTTCTCAAGATTCAGAATTCAACATGGAAGAAGGCATTGGAAAGGTATTGAACAATAGAATATAACTACTCATTCTGAAAATTAACATGGGTAGGCAATTTTTCAGGAAAATTAGAAGAATTTTTTTTGATGCATTATGGAACCTAGAATGATTGATACAGTGGAGGACATGGGCATAAGTGTACCTAGGATCTATGTATCCCTGGAAAACAAGCAAGCTGAGTTTCAGTCACATATGATTGAAGTGGAAGCAAGCATGGAAAATATTGGTTGGTGTAGCTGACTACCAGAGCCAAAATAAAATTTAATGAGATGGTTAAGTCATGTCCTATGGACATGAATGGACTGAACACCATGTGATATTTGAATATCTTTCCTTTATGTTCCTATGACTGTCTAATTGGGATGGATTGGTTGGACCAACACCATGATATCCTAGAACTGTCATAATAAGGCATTTACTTGCTTGGATGAAGAAGGGAACCTGAGGACAGTACATGGAATTCCTAGGGCAGTAACTATTAGAGAAATTTCAACATTGCAGCTGAAGAAATATTACAAAAAAGGATGTCAAATATTTGCATCTCATATGGAAGAGACACCTAAAGATAGGGTGTCAAATATTGAATACTATGCAGTCCTAAAAGAGTTTGGACCTAGTATCAATAAGGAGATGAAGAACTTGAGGACATAATGTTATATCAAGAATATCCCACAAGAAGATCAAAGGCCCAGATTGAAGAATGTTATGATATGAATCTAGGTGCAACCATAAAGTTTGGTAATCCACTATAGGAAATCCACTCGTATTAATTAGGGTGCTCAATGGAATTTGGGTATAATTGTATCTCATGTAGGGAAAGATGTAGTGAAATTCCATTCACTCTAAAGGATGCCAATGTATATATAAGGCAATAGAGTGTGGGCATATCTTCTCTAAAACATTGATAGGTTAAAATGTTATTTTTTTCTGATAAAGAGAAACAAGGAGTATATTTGGAGATAATATGTAACATATCCAAGGATAAGTCCTATAGTTTGGATATAACACCTCCATTATTGCTATCAGAGTGCACAATGGAAGTAGGGTATGAAGGACATCAATATGGAATGATAGAAGTTGATTATGAAAGTTAGGTTGAAATTAGATGGGCCAAGACAAGATGAAGTAATGGTTCATTAAGAAAAATCAAGTGCTAAAGTATTCAGTTAGGAAAGGGCTTTAGTAGTTCAGTCCCGAAAAGTAAATGGATGTTGAATATACAAAAGTCTATAAGATAACATGATTGGAATGATAATTTGTCCAAGTGTGAGTTGGGTTAGATGGATCCAGGATATAAATGAATACTAAATGTTAATATCAGCTTAGTATTTGGCTAGAAATGAAAAAGTAGCCAAGAGTGATTTGGCTAGAAAGTGCTCAGGGAAACAATAATCATGTACAATGATTACAGTGAGAGCACAAGAAGATCTTGGAATTTGGGAAGAATTGAAGACTTTTGGGATCAATAAGGAAAAGTGTTATAGGGAGAAATAAGTTGTTGCAATTACTATAGAAACAATTATGTCATGGCTTGTTGGACAACCATATTTAGAAAGAGAGAATTATTGCATGTTGCATGTGCTACTACTGCTGTTGCAGCATATGGAAGGAAGCAACATGAAACTGAAGTGTTGATTATAAGACTGATAAAAGAGGCATGGGGGATTCTAATTTCATCAACTATGCAGGTTTGAGTTCTATGTGCTCTTATTGAATAATTGATGAAGGGAATTTAGGTAAGAATTTCCTCAGCTAGATTTATTTATAAAATCACAGTATTGTATTATTTGATGCAATAATTGGGAATAAGGTACCACTAGGTGTGGTAAAGGATGGAGGCTTGTAACAATTGTCAAAGCTTCTTATTTTTGAATGCACACACTGACATAGTAGCATGTCAAGTTAATTTGGTTATGAGGTAATAACCAAAGCAATAAAGGGTATTAACCTGTTATAGGAATCGATGCCAGAAAATATAGTCATGTATGAGACAATGACATGGTTGGTTATGGAAAGGCTATGTACCACATTATTTCCAATGAACTTCCTACCTTTAAATAATACTTGGACTGCAACCTTTTTGCTAACACTAATGAACACCACATAATTATATTCTTGGTGTAGTGTTCGGGTTGAAAAAGAAGGCATACAAATATTTGAGAAGACAATATGAAGTGTATGGATATTGTTGTTGTTTAATTGGGTTGGTTGTCATTGATGTCAACCCTTGAATAAAGTCTGGTAGCGAATTCCGGTAGCACAAAGGTTTGGGTAATGGACCCAAGTTTGTTTGATGGATAATGGTATTAGTTTTGATATATTTGCAGGTAAGACTACTCTAGATTTATAGTAGATGTCATGCCATTTCTGTTGGTATGTGGAACGCCACATAGATCCTCACGGTTAGAGAGTTAGGCCATGTGAAGTTGGAGAACCCTTGTGAGTCATCTAGAAGCCCCAAAAGGTCAAAGTAGTCAAAGTGGTTGAAATGAAGAAATTATTTAAATAATAAAGAGAAATGATGAGTGTAATATAAGTCAAAATGGATACAAAAGAAATTATTTAAATAATAAAGTTAATGGAGAAATTACTAAGTGGCCAAGTGGTTAGAAGTGGGTTAGCCCTAAAATAAGGAAAACAAAGAAGAAATTATTTAAATAATAAAACGAAGTGATGATTGTACTATACCTCAAAGTGGATACAAAAGAAATTATTTAAATAATAAATTTAATGGAGAAATTACTAAGTGGACATGTGGTTAGAAGTGGGTTAGCCTTAAAAATAAGGAAAGTGGTTTAAGATGGTTAGAAGGTAACCCCTTGAGGAAGCTACATAAAAGTATAAATAAGGGGAAATAATATATAATTTTAATTACAATTGGGCATATTGAATATCTACAAATGAATGAGGTAACCAAAGGATATCTAAGGTGAATTTCAGAGGGAAGGTGAAGTAAATAAGGCTGAAATTCAAGGGAGGATAAATTCTTTTGATGATGCTTTCTAAGGTATGTTATTTATAGGTCATCTCACCATTTTTGAAATAAATTTGTTTATATTATGAGTCAGAATGTGAAATTGGGAGACCGTTGAGGAAACATATCCAATTAGCTGTGATAAAAATTTCATCTTGTGGGTCGTTGTATTTTTGGAGTTACACTCTGTGTAAAATAGGGTTTGTGGCTAGTCCTGAAACTAGTATAAAACATGTGTTTCGGGTAAACATGTCATAAATTATTCATAACAGATCTAAATTCAGTAAGAAAAAATATATTGGTTAGAGTACCTACGTTAGTATTCTGTGTATCACTTTCATATCCATAAAACAAATATTGCGTGCGGGGCACTCTCTACAAGTTCACTCTCTAGAATAAGCCAAAATTCAACAAGGTATGCCATTTTTTCTATAAATATTTTTCTGAGAGGTTCTAAGTAGTGAAACCTGGAGGAATTTCATAAAATACACTGAAGAACAATGTGTACTATTTTCAGATCTTTATTCGTTATAGGCACATAGTTACGATTATTGCAAGTTAGGGTTGTTGACTAAGCCAAAACTAGTCATGTGAGACAAAAGTAAAATTTGATGAAAATGCTAGTCTCTTGTTAAGGAAGGTTTGTGGGTATGCGATCATATACACTAGGTCTGTTACATAGTTACAAATCATATTTGGATTATGAAATTGATGAGGGATTTTGGTTGAGGTATGTTACAAATAGAGGTTGTATGACAGTGAGGTTGTGGCACATGGTTTGATATAATGGTTTATGGTATTTGATTATGGATAGTGTGATGTATTGGTTGTGGCACATGGTTTGATATAATGGTTTATGGTATTTGATTATGGATAGTGTGATGCTTCTAGACAAATTTTGATGGTTATATTGGTATATTTATTTGGTATGGTTATAGTACATGTTGAGTACATGGTTGAAGTTGATGAGTTGGCACATTACGAGGTGTATAGTTGATGATGTTGGTACATATTGATGAGTCATAGTTTATGTGTATTTGATGCATGATTGGTTATTATTTGGTGCATGGTTGATGCACTCGCTGAAGGTACAGGCTGAGTGCCGTTGGCATGGTTGATGCACTTTTGGCGGTACGCTGATTACATGTTGTTTCGGCACAAAGCTGGCGCATGGTTGATGCACTGTTTGTATACATGTTGACTATAGGTTGATTGGTACAAGTTATTGGTACATGTTTACATCAATATATCTCTATAGTGATAGTGTGACAATAGTTCCATCATTCTACTTATATTTCGTATGGTTTGATGGGGAAAGGACAAGTGGTTGTTGTCACCTTCCATTTGTAGTCGGAGAACATAGGGTTGTAGCCAGAGAATTGGGAGTTGGAGATTCCCTTCCGTGTTGTAGCCCTCGAGAAACCAGGGGTCGATTCCTCCACCGTACCGGAAAACAAAGGAAGCCGGTGCTTCCAACGAATGTAATCCCAAATACATTATCATAAGAAAAATACTGCGGTTTTCCCCTTTGGGTTTCCAAGATAAAATCACCGTGTATTGTGTTTGTGTATGATTGCTCATTTTTCATTGCTCTATTTACTCCTAAACTATTGGATGATAACGACACATTGATATAACACTTGAATTTTATGGTTAAAAAGGATTAAAATTTCTCTATTATCGACCATCCCCCTTCTCAAGAATCCAACAATTGGTTTCAAAGAGAAGCTGTCCTTCAGAAACAATTTAACCAATCGGAAGGAGATCATGGATTATTTTAATGGAGTATCACTATTTAATGGTCATAATGGTTTAAAGTATGAGCTATGGAGTGGAAGGATGAAATTATTTTACAAAGTACATAAAGAGCATTTGGCTATCAATCGTTATAGGACAGATAGTTTAAAAAAGGGAAAAGATTGCAACCAAAAAGGAATTGAAGAAGAAGAATAGCAAATAGCAATGGATTTCATCCGGGAAGGATTACGAATCCGGGTAAGAGAAAAGGTTGGTAAATGTTCATCAACCAAATAAATTTGGGATAAGTTACATGACATATATTCTCTTCACCATCAGAGATTTAGAAAATGCCAAAAGAAGATGCAGATAATAGATCAAGAAGAAACATGTTCACCTGTCAAACAGATTCAGAGGATAAAGAGTACATAATCAACAGGTATGTTGTTTTATTTAATTGTGAAAACACAGACATATCTTGAAATAGAATTCATGAAGGAAATGAGACAAAAAATTAATTGAAAAGGAAGAATTATGAAGCATAATTGATTAGTGCTTTAGATGAAATAAGAAAGAAAGAGAAGAGAACAAGTCACTCAATAAGGAATTGATGAAACAAAGGAAAGTGCTCACATTTTTGAAGAAGCCCAACATGTCATCAAGAACTCAAGAACTTATCTAGAATATGCAAGAAAGATTGAAGAAAATCTTAAACATCAAAAACAATATTTGGAAGCCAAAATACTATCACAAAGAAAGGAAGCATGGAAGAGAGAATAAATTTTGACAGTTCATCTTAAGGAAATAACTAACGACCTAAACCATCTTGAGGGCGAGGCTTGTCAAGAAGAGAAAGGAATTGAAGAAGAAAGAATCACATTAAAAATACATCTTGAAGAAGCGAAAAGAACGTAAGAAGTCATGAAGTCTCGATAATGAAGAAAGAAGAAGAGGGGTTGAGGTTGAACAAGAGGTTGTCACATCGAGAAGTAAAATCATCAAGCTCAACAAGAACGCTGAAGAGACATAAACATCCACATCAATTATAGAGAATGAAGAGAAGCACCTATGTTGCTAGAAAAGAAGAATGAAGAAAATAGAAAGAGTTATGTATAATTACTCAAAGGAAGGAATTATGGTCAACTAGAATCAAAGAAAACTTTGAAGATATATTCAAGAAGACCATCCATGTTCAATGTAAAGAAGCTTCAATCATGATCATGAAATGTACTACAAAAAATTCAGAAGGACTACACCACAAAGAATATCATTCACTTCTATATATGCAAGTTTATTTTATGGTCATTGTTTTTATTATACCAACTTTGGACATAAGGTTGCAGATTACAGGTATTATAAAAGAAATGTTAAAGAAAGAAATGCCTATGTGGCCCCATGTGACATTGAATGTTATAAATTTCATAACTATGGACACACATATCATGATTAGACGAGGACCACATTTCCATGAAAGAGAACACTGATATCAAATATAAGGTATCGAGAAGAAAACACTAAGAATAGGTGAACAACACAGGTACGAGAGATCACAAGATTGAAAATAAAATGAGATGAAGAAAAATTCTACAGAGAAAATGAAAGATGTTACATACATAAAGGTTTGGAAAATAATTTGAAAGAAAAAGAAAGACAAAGTAAATAAGGAGCATGTTCCTCAAGATATTGTACTTTTAGGCATTATAGTGAAAGATGAATCCAGTCGTGATAGAAATAAAGAAGCTCAGCGAGATGATGAATCTATCAATGAAGATGATGATGAATACACATCAAGCATGAATTGTTTTGAGCTATCCTAATTAGAGACTCCTAGGTAATATGAATATTAGATGAGGGGATTCTATGCTGACAGTCAGGACAAACCAAAAACCATCCTTCAAGCAACTTGCAAAATTTGAGTAAGCAGATTCAGTGCATTCAGTTAGAAAAAGTACAATATGATATATTAATCAATTGTAGTAGTGAAGACTTCATTATAGTATAGTGATAAATGTGTCAACATTATAATAATTGTGTAGTAAAGTCTTGGAGAGTATGGACAGAGATGGATTCATAAGAACACTTAACATTTTTGGACAGATATATGATGGTGGACGAGAATGGATTCATAGATTGGATCAGAGAGTGGTTTAGAGACAAAGGAACATTATCATAATGGATGATATTTACACAAGAATGGCTCTCGAACAATGCTAATGGACCCAAATCGACAGATATTTTTGGACACATGTAGTGTATACAAAAATTCACATTCAAACAGAGTAATTCTTAGAAACAACAATGACAAACTCCCCACGAAAGCTATGGAAAGGAAGACTAACAAATGTGAAGCACTTTAGAGTATTTGGAAGCAACATACATCAAAAGAGAAGATGGAAGAACGATAAAGTTTTGAGTCTCCTGGAAAAAGGAGTACTTGTTGGTTACTAAAGCACAAGGAAAGCATAAGCATAGCAATCTGATATTGAACAAATTTTTGGAAAACATCAATATAACAATTGATGAAACATGTGGAGGAGAATCAAAGGAAGAAGAAAATGAATCAATGGAACAACTTTATGAAGAAGAAGGTAAGATGAACAATAAGTAGAGGGAGAATATGAAGAAGATCAAACAGAGGTAGAAGAGAAAGTTCAACAAGTTCCTCCAAAACACCTAGCAAATCCTAGGCATTGAAGATAATCATCTTTCATATCATATTATCAGAAACAAGGATGTAGGGATTGAGACTAGAAGAAGAATACATTCACCGTAATCAAATGCACCTAGTACTCTTATCTACCATTGAACCAAACAATTTTGAAGAGGCAAACAAGGATGAATTATGGAATAAGTCCATGGATGAACACCAATTGGATCAAATAGAGAAGAATGATTATTGGTCTGGTTCCAAGACCAAAGAATAAGAATGTGATTGACACAAAGTGGGTTTTAGAAATAAATTGAATGAAGATGGACATATTACAAGGAACAAAGCTAGGATTGGTATGTAAAGGATATACAAAGATTGAAATAATCGACTTTGAAAAGACATTTTCCCCACTTCCACGAAGCAATCTGATTGCTCTTAGATGATGCATGCTCCAAGAGTATTAACATGCATCCGATGGACATGAAATCATCTTTTCCGAATGGGGAAATTGAAGAAGTCTACGCTAACAACCAGAAGTATTTTAGTTTTCAAAGAATGCAAATTATGTGTGTAAATTTGGAAGAAGGCCTTGTATGGTCTAAAACAAGCTCTTAGAGCATGGTACTCTAGTCCGGATAAATATATACAAAAGGAAGGTTTTAGAAAAGGAAGTGCATAACAAACCCTACATCAAGGTAAGTCAAGATGGTATTTTATTAATTGAAGTTTATGTTGATGATAATGATTTTTAAGTACTGATGAGAGGTTAAGCTAGAAATTTGCAAAGGATATGCATTAATGAATTTGAAATTTCATTAGTTCAGAGAACTATCCTTCTTCTCGTCTTCATACCAAAGAAACCAAGGAGTATTTATTTCTAAAACTAAGTATACTGAGAAATGCTAAAGAGGTTCTAATGAAAGATTGCAAACCAATTACCACTCCTATGCAAACCAATTGTAATTTGAGAAAATATGATGATTCAAAGTCTATATCCCAGAGGCACACATGTCAATGATTTATATCTTACTATATGTGACAACATCCGCACTGTGATGTAATGTTGGAAGTTGGACATGTGGCATAGTTTCAAGAAACCAAAGGAATCACATGTCTTATAAGTGAAGAGATTTTTCATATATCTCAAAGGAACAAAAGAGTTTGGATTATGGCATCCAATAGAAAATGATCTAGTATCACTCTTAGTAATATAGAGATGCATATCGAAAGCAAAAGGCATTGATGACTCACAAAGCACCAATGGAGCAACGCTCTCATTTGGGTGAGTGTTTAATATATTGGCTAAGAAAGAAACAATCATCAATGTTCTTATCTACAATCAAAGCGTAGTATATTGCAGCAACATGATGTTGTACTTAGGTTCTATGGATGAAAACAAATATGAATGATACTGACTCTGAGCATGATGAGCCCATTCTACCTATTGTGATAATACAAGCACCATCAAGATCTCAAAGAACCCAAGGATTCACTCCAAGATAAAGCACATTCAAATAAAGTATCAATTTCTACTCTAGAACAAAGGCGAGAATAGCATCGTGAGTTGAATATTTTGGCACAAAAGAACAAGTGGTGGAAATTTTTACAAAACCACTTTCATGGGAATCATTTGAGTATCTTCACCAGAGTTTCAAAGTAATTTCTACTCCAAATGAATGCTTTTAATGATTATATTATATGTCTTAGATTTACATGAGGAAACAATTCATAAAGAGGACAATTTAGGTTGGGATATTTCGTGAAGAGTTCACCGTGGGGAGTGCACTCTGATGGAATTATACCTCTTCCATTGATGACAAAAGGGGAGATATTTATCATATGCAAAGGTAAATGCTTTACATAGAGGCATGGTTCCGTGGGGAGGATGGTCACAGGGGAGAATGAGGGATATGAATTCTGCATTGCATCATAGTTTTTCCATTAATTCCAAAGGGGAGATTGTTGATTAATTGGTTGGTTTTCATTGATGTCAACCCTAAAGAAAGTCCATAGTGAATTTAGTAGCACAAAGGTTTGGGTGATGGAACCAAGTTTATTTGATGGATAATGATGAGTTTTGATATATTTGTAGGTAAGAAGACTTAGATGGATAGTACATATTCCATCAAGTATGTGGATGTCACATAACCCTCACCTGCTAGAGATTTATGGCCATCCTAGTTGAGAACCCTCATGAGTCATCTAGAAGCCCCAAAGGTCAAAAGTAGTCAAAAGGGTTGCAAAGAAGAAATTATTTAAATAGTAAAGAGAAGTGATGAGTGTACCATAATCCAAAAATGGATACAAAATAAATTATTTAAATAATAAAGTTAATGGAGAAATTACTAAGGGACAAGTGGTTAGAAGTGGGTTAGCCCTAAAATAAGGAAAGTGTGAATAAATTATTTAAAAAAACAAAGTGATGAGTGTACTATAAGCCAAAGCGGATACAATAGTAGAAACTATTTAAATAATAAAGTTAATGGAGAAATTACTATGGACATGTGGTTAGAAGTGGGTTGCTTAAAATAAGGAAAAATGGTTTAAGATGGTTAGAAAACTCGGGAGGAAGTTACATAAAAGTATAAATAAGAGGTAAGGATCTCTCATTTTAATTACACTGAGAACATTGAATATATACAAGGATTGAGGTAACCAAAGGATATCTAAGGTGAATTCTAGAGGGAAGATGAAGTAATTAAGGTCACAAATTAAAGGGAGGATAAATTCTTTTGATGATGCTTTCTAAGGTATGTTATTTACAGGTCATCTCACCATTTTCACAATAACTTTTTTTATAGAATTATTCAGACCATGAAATTGGGAGGCTGTTGAGGAAACATATCCAAGTAGCTGTGATAAAAAATTCATCTTGTGGGTCGTTGTATTTTTGGAGTTACACTTTGTGGAAAATAAAGTTTGTGGCTAGTCTCGAAAGTAGTCTAAAACAAGTGTTTCGGGTAAAAAGGTCATAAATTATTCATAAAAGATCCAAATTCAGTAAGAAAAAATTTCTTGGTTATGTACCATCTTTAGTATTCTTTGTACCATTTTCATATCCATACAACAAATATTATGTGCGGGGCATGCTCTACAAGTTTTCTCTCTAGAATAAGCCAAAATTCAACAAGGTATACCATTTTTTCTATAACTCCTTTTCTGAGAGGTTCCAAGTAGTGAAACCTAGAGGAATTGCATAAAATACACTAAAGAACATTGTGTACTATTTTCATATATTTATTCATTACAGGTACATAGTTATTATTATTGCAAGTTAGTGTTGTTGACTAAACCAAAACTAGTCATGTGAGACAAAAGTAAAATTTGATGAAAATTCTAGTCTCTTGTTAAGCAAGGTTTGCAGGTATGTGATCATATACACCAAGTCTATTGCATAGTTACAAATCAGATTTGGATGATGAAATTGATGAGGGATTTTGGTTGAGGTATGTTACAGATAGAGGCTGTATGACAGTGAGGTTGTGGGACATGGTTTGATGTAATGGTTTATGGAATTTGGTTATGGATAGTGTGATGTATTGCTAGAGAAATTTTGATGGTTATGTTGGTATATGGTTGAGGTACATGTTGGGTACATGGTTGAGACAAGTAGTTGATGTGTTGGCACATACATGAGGTGTATAGTTGATGATGTTGGTACATTTTGATGAGTCACCGTTTATGTGTATTTGATGCATTATTGGTACATATTTGGTGCATGATTGATGCACTCGTTGATGGTACAGGTTGGTGCATGGTTGATGCATTTGTTTATGGTACAAGATGATTACAGGTTGTTTGGTACAGGTTGGTGCATGGCTGATGCACTTGTTTATGGTATAATTTGATTACAGGTTGATTGGTACATGTTTACAACAGTATATCTCAAAGTGATAGCGTGACAATGGTTCCATAATTCTAATTATATTTCAGGGAGGTTGGACGAGGCAAGGACAGGTGGTTGTAGCCGGAGAACATAGGGGGTTGTATCCAAAGAATTGGGGAGTTGGAGCTTCCTTCAAGTTGTAGCCTAAGAAACTAAGGGGTTGGAGCCTCCTTCCAGTTGCAACTAGAAAACAAATGAAGTTGGTGCTTCCAATGAATGTAAGTTTTAAAGACATATAAGAAAAATAATTTCGTGGTTTTCTCCTGCTTCAGGTTTCCACGTAAAAACATTGGTGTAATGTGTATGTGTATGATTTCTCATTTGTTCATTGTTTATTTACTCTGCAAATATTGTATGATAATGATACATTGATATAACACTTGCATTTTATGGTTAAAAATGATTAAATTTCTCTATTACTGATTCACCCCCCCTCTCAGTAATCCAAAAAACGTGTCAATACATTGGCCAAACTTCCAATTTACCAATGGTGAGATGCATGACTTAGATATAGAGCATCATGAAAATCAATGCAGAAGTGCATTGACTAGATATGCATTGAGAGTTGTACCCATGCATAGTAAGTAGTAGACTTTCACTTATGCATGATAGGATTGTCATGCTTGAATGCATTGTTTGTGAATGCATGCATATATGTTATCTAATGGAGCTAATTATACTAACAACTAAAATGTTTCAAACTCATGGAGTTGAGAACATTTCAAGAGTTGTTAGGACATTGCAACAAGAAAGTTGCAAGTAAAGTAGTCACATGAGAATTGAATACAGAAAATTTTCTATTCAGAAAATAGATTAAGGAACTTACTGAAATTAATTGTGAACATGCATATGCATAGAATGATAATTCATTCTATTTAATAAAGTGTTTGGTAGTTGTGATTGAATTGTTAGGTGTAGAAAATTCTAAGATCACTTCGTAAGGTTTTGGTACATATTGCAATGAAAGTATGATGTACAAGAAATAATGACAATCTGTTGGCTGAATGTAGGATATAAGCATTGTAGGAAAAATGGTATTCAATATAGAGCTTGCTGAAATCCAGAAGGAAGACTGCATCCTACTATTGCAACAACCATGAAATTTGTTTTTATGAAATGGAATTTCGTATTTTGGGAAAAAGTTGATTCGTTATGAAATAAGTTTCTAAATGAATTTTTTATTATGTTATCTCATGATAACTGCATGTGTGTGATGCAGATGAGATAATGTTGATTAAAGTTGGAATTCTTGGAAAGAAAAAATACTGTTGAAGACACTGGAGCCCTATAAATGTAGAACCTTGGTGGGGTTCTAATAATGATTTGGCACTCTCCTTGTGTGTTAAAGCCTTGGAAATATGGATCGCTGAAGGACTGTGTAGTAGTGAAAATATTCCTGATCCTAGAAGGTTGAGTGCAACAAGGAAGAGGAAACTCATGAGTTCTTATGGCATGGTATCTTCCATAACGAGGGTATGTCAAATGGAATAGTGAGCTGAATTCTTTCTTGAGGAAACTCTATGGAATATAGAAAATGACTTCCAGCTACAGTATGAATACATGAAAAGGCTCTTGAAAGTAGAGCACAAGGTGGATAACAAGCTTCCAATAGAAAAATCTTGGATCTTTTTGAAGAAATTTGAATTGTTCATGGTATATAATGCACTGAGGAAAATGCATAAATAAGGGGAGGGGATTGTAATACCCCAACACAGGGCCCCAATTGTAAATGTGAATGTGAATATGTTTCATAGGTTGGTGAGCCAGGTTATTATATGCCATAAGGATTATGTGATTATTAGGCTGGAGAGACTAGATGATAAAGGCCATTGAGCCTATTTTTTTATATGTAAACACTCATATGATTAATAAAACACATCACTTCATGTAGACCAACCACGATAAAAGAGTATGGGGGACTAAAATCCACTAGGAAGAGAAAGGGGGGCTAAGAGCCTAGCAAAGGGGCTAAGATAGAGGGATTATTTCCAAGGGAATATTATAATATATTCTAAAGGTTTGGATATAAATCATGTTATCCTATGTTCCTTTGGGAAAATGAACAAATTACAAGTGGATCCCGTGAAGCTTCCTAAAGACAAGTGTCCAATTTGGGACATGCATACAAAGAGTTGGAGCTTTGTGCATGAGGGGGATTCTGACAATCATTCTTCCCATTCATGGGGAATCCATTCTTTGGATTCATACCATACCCTCCATCACTCGACCTCTCTCTCTGCACACACGCCTTGAGCAATAACTCATACTTCCTATTAAGGACAAGGCCCTATACCTTCCTGAAGGTTGTTGTTTCCGTCACTTGTATGTTACCCTGAATTATGTTGTTGCCATCACCGTTCCTTGTCTGAATGTGGTTTCTCCTTTTCCCTGTTACATGCCCTAATTTTGTGGTTTCCTTCACCTTCACCTGTACCTGGTTGACTTAAGCACTGGACTGAAGAAGTAGGTTGTTAGGCCTGTGGGATTGTTGGCCCTTGGCCAAGTGCTCTGTGCATGACTGTAAGAGGCTTGCAGAGCTAAGTGCAAGTTGTTGTCAGGAGTTGTGGAAGGCTTTGTGTTGTACCACAAGGAAGAAGGATCTAGCAAGTTGCGTAGATCTTCTGTCCTATGCGAATAAGGTTTTTGGTGGCTCTTTGTTGTAACCGATTGAAGACACTAATAAAGAAGAAGAGTTGGTGGACGTAGCCCCAGGGTGGGGGTGAACCACGTAAATCTGTGTTATGCTTTGTGCTTCGACTTGATATGTTTATCCCTTCTTTTTCTAAGTGCTTTGATATATTTAGATAGATCTACTTATGATTTGTGCTTCTTAGAGGTGTGTGAATGTTAGATCTGACATGTATGAATATTCTTAGTGCTAATCTACCATATCTGATCTGTTTTATTGTTTCTTAGTGCTGAAATACCTTAGATCTAAGTGAATGTTGCGATGCTCTGTGCTATCTATGAAGTATAATAAGGGTTGAATGGTGATGAATGATCAATGCTAACTACTCTGTAACAGATATAATCACAGATCTGTGTCCCATATAAGGTTGCAGAAACCTGAGTCTTGAAACCACCCCTTCCTCTACCTCAGGTGAGACTTCATCTTCTTTGCAGGTGTTGCCGAAAGGGACGATAGTTAGGGTTTCGTTGGTGCACTGTTGTAGTGTTGAACCTCGGGTCTTCCCCTGTCCCAACAAATGCTTCCGTTGCTGGGACATGAAACTGTGATTGCTGGGAACTAAAGAAGAAGAATCTTTGTGCAAATATTCTATCTGAAACTGTGGAAGCTCTATGCATAGATCTATTTCCCTAGTGCGCAACATCCTACTTGAACTGTGAATCTTTGTGCTAAGAAAGAAAGGTCAGATCTGCAAGAAAAGAGGTTGATATTGAAGAAAAGAAGCAAGATCTGAACGCTTTGTGCTCTAAGAAAGGTAAAAGTGGAATTTTCTGATTAAAAGAGGTAAGATCTGCAAGCTCTGTGCTCTGATAAAGGTAATAATAGTTAAAAGTTATAGATCTGAAAGCTTTGTACTCTGTAAAAGTAAGATAAGTGGAAATTTTTGTTTCTAAAGCATGGATCTAGGTATGTTTGATAGATTTTTTCCTAGCTTAAAAACTAGGGAATTAATAGATGAAAGAAGGTTTGATATGAAAAGATCTGATAAGAATAGCGATAGATATGTTATACCTATGCATAGAAAGAATGTTTGGACTAAAAAATGGATGCAGGATCCTAGAAAGAATTTGTTGCAGGTTAGCTCCTATGATCCAAGTGCGAAGTACAAAAGGGGCTGGGGATTTTTTAAAAGAAAGAGAGGATTAACCTGTATTATAGTTGCAGAAAACCAGAACATCTATCTAAGGAATTCCCTGGTGGAAGGCCTAGTTGTCTCTCTTGTAAAGCTATAGACCATGAAGTATTGGATTTCTCCATAATGATTGTTAAGATTGAAGGAATGAATTTGAGCCAAGAGGCAGATCCAGAAATAACAGAACCCCAGAAATAATCAGCGAAAGTATTGCTACAGATGAAAGAAACCTTGAATGACCACCGACATGTTAGGTTATCAAATATATTTAAAGAAAAAGAATGCATTGAAGTAAGAATAGGGGACTTCGACATTGATTGTGTTATGGATAAGGAAACACAAATGAATATCGTGACAGAGAGAACTTGGGAAGCTATAGGGGCTTTCTATGATTCCTTCATTAGGAGGAATAGGACTATTAAGAGGAAAATTGGTAAACCTATGTGGAAAGCTCACTCATATATCTATGAATTCTAATGGAACTTCAACTGAAGAATATTTTGAGATTATTAAATTTATTGAGGACAACGCCCCATTTACCATGTTATCAGGAAAACCCTGGATTGATAGAGATCAAGCTAGACAAAACAAAGAAGAAGAAGTTTTGGAACAAAAAAAGAAAGAGTTAAAAGACTTTATGACCAGAAGGATCGCACACTTGATTGAGGAACAAAAGAGTAGATCGCAGATATTTAATACTAGCAAACCGGATGTCGAAGCTAAGAGAATACTAGAGGATCCTCACGAGACTGAAGTACCTATCCCAGACAAAGAAGAAATATTACCCCTGAGTCCTAGGAGAGAACCTCAACAACACACAGTGACTATGCTAAAAGAATATAGGAATCATAACAAAAAAAGACAGACCGAGATGAAGATTCCTGGAAAGAAGGCTAGAAAGATAAGTAATAAGAGGGCTAGCATTGAAAATTTACAGAAGGCCCCAGAGGGGGCATTGCAGAAAGAAAATTTGAAGAATGGGAGATTCGTCGAGATATCAGAACAACGACATAGTTCACTTTATCGTGGCAAAGAAATATAACCGTTGGGGACGCTATATCCATTCGACTGATGCTCCGAATGATTGGAAAAACATTTATGGCTCACCACCTGACCATTGGACCATGCCATAATGGACATAACATAAGTTAATGAAGCCTCATACCTGTTGCAAGCAATCCGTTGTTGATTTTCCTATTTACCCCATCGTGCCATGCACAAAGAACACTTTTTCCAAATCGAGAATTTGAGCTTGCAACCTTGGTTAAGATTTTCTAGTGATCATTATGCCCTTACTTTCCATCTTATTTCCATGTCTACATTACTTCGTGAACCCGATATTATTAACCCTAAGTGTGTATGTCCGAAGAGCTTAGCGCACTTAAAGAATCTGCGAAGGAAGTACTCGTTGATATTAGGACCAAGAAAGTCATGTAGGAAACAAGGATGTCTGCAGGTGTGCAAGCATCATCGACATAAGGAGTCCAAGATTCTCCATCGAATGCTCGCGGAGTAGGAATTTCCAGAATCATGACAGAGATGAGAACGAAGCATAGAGACGATCTCACGAATGCTAAATTGATTCCAAGAATCTTATCTGCGTATATAACTTCTCTGAGCAGTGCAGTGAATAGAGATAGCGTGCCTAGAGATTTTGACTATGCCTTGGTCACTACATACCTCCCAAAAGGGATACACACAGTTCACACAGACCAGGATAAGATAACAGTGCTGAATTTTAGTGACTTCAAACTTGGAGACCTTAAATCTTATAGTATGCTCGCTCCGCATAAGTATCTGACCAGGACAAAAGGCATGAATTCAAATACTATCCCCTAGCCTTGGACCCATAACCTTGTGCAGTCTACCGTGATTAATGTTATGAATATCTCGCACTTCAGACGACATCAATAAGTGAACGCATGTATTAAGTTGTTTTTATCTTGTTACCATGGAGGATATTTATGGTTGAACTGATGTATCATAGTGGATCCAACCTTGATCCATCGGATCACCGAGATGAGCATGAAAGGCCCTGACCCACATGATTTTTACCCTGAAAAGACCACAGACTGAGCCTTATCACAAAAGATATAGGAGACTCATGGTAATGTCGAGAAGGGCACGTGAGGCTACAAGGTAGCCTCTATTCAGAACGATGCAATATGCTTCGCCTGTCAGCTAATTGCTGGGAAATTAGTTCGCAAGAACTGGCCCACCCAAGTCAAATGATTCATAGTAGACCTCACAGGAAAGTGCACGGAGGGCCTACAGATGAAATGGGCACGGTACTTGGTAAACCAGATGGAGCTCGACTGAAGAGAAGCCTAGGACCAAGGATATGAGTTCCATTTCATTTGGCTCCTGATCTTAATTGCTTTCATTTCATGGGAGATGCCAGAGGGTGCGACTGTCCTGGACATTGATCCATTTGAACCGTTGGCCACAAAGATCAGTACCCTGTGGTACTAGAATGATATGAATACACAATGGTAGTCAAATGCCATGTTTCATTCATATTATAATCAGTTGAAAGTAGCTATCCAGTCTACACCGTGCATCACTTCAAACACCCTCCACAGGTTTCGGCCCCTGATGAAGTTCAGCGCAGACAAACACTTTCTCTACATCACAGTGCGCACTGATGAGCACAAACAATAGTTACAGTCCTATTATAAATTAACATAAGAAGATCTGGAGGAGATCACAATGGAATGGTTGGTGGACCTCCCTGTTCTAGCTAACCCTGTAGAGATATCTGATGTAGACAGTCCAGAAACTGTGAAGGATATACCTAGACCTAGCATGCGACAAAAGATCAACGAAGTGAAAGACTTAAGCAGTGCCTCGGTGAAGACTATTTCCATCATGCTAGATCAAGAGGGTGATGGCGAAGAGTTAGAAGAAGTTAGACAGAAGAAAAGAGACAAAATCGAGCTTTTGAACAAGAGGAAGGGTTCACCTCAGAAACCTTCTTTCCAGAAGAAATCCAAATCTCTCGTGACTAAGCTACAGACCACACTGACCCCAAACGACTTTAAATTCATCGTCGTAGCTCTAAATGATGTTGGGATGGAGATAATAGATAAACCAGATACTAAACAAGAGATGTATAGTCGGATTGAGATAGAGCTCCAAGGAGTGCAACACAAACTTCAATCGAAGTGCGTAGTCTCCACTGTGCCCCTGTTAGTTGGAACACAAGAAGTAGGAGATGATCCAGCTCAACTCCACCAAATCACAGATTCAGTCGAGGCTCGACTTTGAAAAACAAAAGATGAAGCAGCACAATCCACTGAGGCTTTAACAAAGGTACATGGAGTCCTTATGGAGCAGTGCAACACGTTAGATCAAGAAAATATTTATCTCCAAGTAAAATGGGATGTAGAGAAAGCAGAGCTACAACAAAGCAAGGAACAATTTTTCGTAGAGAAACTGGAGATAAAGGAACTGGTCAACATAGCACTTCGCTCTGTGACCATGGTCGAAGTATAGACAGAAGAATGGGCTCCATAACAGGTGGCACAACTGGAAGGAGTAATCCAGAAGATCCAATAACGCATTGTAGATCTAGAGCTTCGCGCAGTACCTGAGACCCCCGAGGAGATCAAAGACCAAAGAGAAATAAATTCCCGCATCGTAGTTGACAGACTGAAAGCTCTTGTATTGGAGTGCAAGCGGCTGAGTAGCCACAACGCCTAGACATATGAGAACCTCACTGAGAACCCATAGTTATATAAATTGGAGTCAGAGCTCAAGGAGGCGAAGTATGAAGCTGAAAAGCTACAAACATAGTTGAAGGCCCTGTCAGCCGTAGAAAGAATGAAGAGATCTCATGAGCAGTGCACGACCCAGTAGCATATCCATATCATCCAGAGAAAATTGATGGATGTGACTTAATGACTTCAACCGATGCAAGATAAGGCATGTCAGTTGTTCACAGAGGTTTAAATCCGAGGAGCAGAGCTAGAACAGGATGTGAGTACAACAAAACATTGCCTAGAGGGACCCGTCAATGATGCACTCATCCAGGAATTTGCCAAGAAAGAGGCCATAGCACAACAACAGGTTGAAGTAGGTCAAGACAAGATCGAGGGATTCGAGGAAGAATTGATCAGACCAAAGTGACACAAGACAAGTCACAGGTGAGTGTTGGGGGCCTGTTGGCCCTTGAACAAGTTTTGGGAGATACTTGGTCATGTTTGACTATTTTTGGGACTTAGACAGTGTAAGTTTCAAACCTGCGAAGTAAAGCAATGCATATATATTCTTAAGTAATACAGAAATTAATCAATGGCTCATACACAGAATACTCAGAGATCTTTACCGGAAACCCTCAACCGGGAAAACCTTTCTTTTTCATTATATCGAATTTCACCATTCGCCATACAATATATACAATGTTTTTAGGTATTCCGTAGATACCAAAACCCTAATCCCTTAATCCGGGATTAATTTACAAATCAGCTAAAAATAGCAAAATCCGCTAAAAATAGCAAATAACCGCCCAAAAAAAATAGCAAATAACCGCAAATAATCTAGTTGGTACGGACTGCCAGACGCAGTTGTTGTAGCGCACCCACACACACACGCACATGCAAAGAATATAACACATACCCAACAGACAGCTTGTCAAAGATGGAGCGCCAGATAAAGCAGATATTGTGGAATATCGACCCAATTTTAGGTTTTTGGGATTATGTAATGGGAATGGGATGTCGACCCATGGGATTTGCCCATGTGTAGGCCTATTTTGTATGTATAAATAAGTAAGCTAGGCGATGTAAGTAGTATTACATCTATGTGATGGTAAATATTGCTATGTGCAAGCGAATCTATGTGATGTAAGCTAAGTGATAATAGATTTTGTAAGTGCTCTGTGCATGACTGTAAGAGGCTTGCAGAACTAAGTGCAAGTCATTGTAAGGAGTTGTGGAAGGATTTGTGTTGTAGCACAAGGAAGAAGGATCTAGCGAGCTGCGCAGATCTTCTTTCCTATGTGAAGAAGGTTTTTGGTGGCTATGTGTTGTAAGTGATTGAAGATGCTAATAAAGAAGAAGAGTTGGTGGACATAGCCCCAGGGTGGGGGTGAACCATGTAAATCTATGTGTTATGCTTTGTGCTTCGACTTGATGTGTTTATCCCTTCTTTTGCTAAGTGCTTTGATATATTTAGATAGATCTACCTTTTCTTTGTGCTTCTTAGAGGTGTGTGAATGTTAGATCTGACATGTATGAATATTCTTAGTGCTGATCTACAGGATATGATCTGTTTTACTATTGCTAAGTGATGAAATACCTTAGCTCTAAGTGAATGTTGCGATGCTCTGTTCTATCTACGAAGTATAATAAGGGTTGAATGTTGATGAATGATCGATGCTAAGTGCTCTGTGCTATCTGTGAAGTATAATAAGGGTTGAATTTTGATGAATGATCGATGCTAAGTTCTCTGTAAGAGATATAATCACATATCTGTGTCCGAGCTAAGGTTGCAGACACCTGTGTCTTGCAACCACCCCTGCCTCTACCTCGGGTGAGACTTCATCTGCTTCGCATGTGTTGCTGAAAGGGACGATAGTTAGGGTTTTGTTGGTGTGATGTTGTAGCGTTGAACCTCGGGTCTTCCCTTGTCCCAAAAGGGACTGAAGAGGCAGGTTATCATGCTTGTGGACTGAAGAGGTGGGTTTTCAGGCCCATGAGAAACTCTCTCCAGGTGAGATAATTGTTGAGAATTAATTTCCCGAGGGAGCCCAACTGCAACTACATTTCTATGAGACTTCCTATCCGGCCTGTTTTTGAAGCCTTGGAAGGGAAGTGGGGCAACCGAAGGAACGTTGAGCAGAGAAGGGGCACACTTCCAGTGGTGGGACAAGAATGTGGGGAATGAGAGGCTGTAGGCTGATAGTTTTAGTTGGATCTTGGGATGAAATCCTTCCTATTGTCTGTATTGTCTCAACTTGGTTAGAAATCCCTTTACCCAGGTGGATTTTAGTCCTAGCTCATGGGTGACCAACTGTTGAGAGTTATGAGTAGCGTGGGCTAAGGATGGGAGGATTGTGGAAGGTCTGGATGCAATTGGTGGTATCCTATAAAATATAAGTTTTAATTCTGTGTTAATTTACATGTTTATGTTTATGGGTTTTTCCTATGAATGATACATGTATATTTTTACTATTATTTCCACATGAATCTGTGTATTCACATAATATATTTGTCTTGTTAAAGTTATACATATCTATACATATGAAATTATTGTTTAATTTGGCATAGCCTAGCAGTCTATGGCTGGGTATGTTACACAGGGTACCTGCATAATAACCCTTGCAAGTAACCTATGTGGTTACCTATGTCAAGCAACTAAAGCCACCACAATATAACTAATGTGCAGACGAACATTCGTAAGTCAGGTCCACCGTATGGGCAAGGTAACAAAGCCCGAAATATTGAAATCACTTCCTCTCACAGAGGTAAAGGTACTAGAAAGACCCCCAAATATGAATAGCTCACCAGAAATATCTTTGATACTAAGAAGGTATTAGAGGGTTATCTCTACAACCAACTTCATGCGACCTTGTGATTAAATACGGTGTGAGAGGAGCGTCCCGATGACACTAATTACACAATGGATTTCACCACTCTCTGGTCAGACACATACATTTAGTTCAATAGACTTGGATAATTTTACTCACAAAATCCTATTCTAAGGCCCTATATCGTATGCTTGTTTGTGTACTTTAAAAAATAAAATCGTTTCTAATCAATTTTAGTTAATCAACATTAATTTTAATGGATTTGTTTACTCAAGAGATGTGGTCATGAAACTGATGATATTATGACTTAGCATATAAAAGAAATGAATATGAACATAGTGTTAAGTCCTAAAAATTCTCAAAAGATGATAAGATTTCTCAAATGCAAATTTTAATGCAACTTCTACAATTTCCGTAGGATGCAATCTTTCCACAAATATCAAGATCAATACTAAATAACCCAAAGAGAAAATTCCATAATGAAAATGAGAATTTTTTTATTTTTTTATTTTTGATATAAAGAAACGAAAATCCAAGGACTGAATAACAACTTGATATATCAACCCTACTGCAAGAAACAAATACAATCCAAGTAGGATACCAAGAAGAAAATACTCATACCAAGATGTAAGGACAACCAATGAAAAATATGATAAGAAAGAAAAATCGCTTGAAAATTCAACAATAATAAGGTTTCCTATCACTCTGTAGGCACTCAACAATTAGGACAGAGACCCAAGAAGACTCACCAACCATCAAAACTCTCCCATCAAACACCAAATTGACTGAGGAAAGCTAGAAAGTTGATGTACATGACTATTTAAGGAAAAATCGCGTATGTATGCACCCTATAGAAGGAAAACTCGCGTATGTATGCGTCTGTCAAGGGAAAATCCACGTATATGTATTAAAACACTGTCAGGGAAAGGATTAAGCCAAGAAAACTCAGATTCAAAGTAAAAATAGGATGTTAAGCAATCAAGCAACAAGGAAAATCAGGCTAATAGAGAGCAATTCCAGGAGAAAAACAATCAAAAACCCAAACAAAAGATTCAATCCCCAATATGGTCGCCAATTATGTTATGAAATAAATCAATCTATGGCATGGGGTAAACCAAAATAGATAGAATGACACACATAAACCAACTCTAATCCCAAGTATGCTATATACAAAAAATTCTAATGGGACAAGATCAAGAGCCTACCTCATCGGGACATTCGATGAAGATCACCATTGAGCACACAACTCAAAGATTTATACCTACAACTTGTCCTCAACAACCAATATGCACAAGAATATGGTGATAATATATAATGTTAGATTATAAAATAACATAATCCATTAACATACAAGACAAATACACCCATGGAATAACAATTCAAATATTTGCAAGATATCAATTGGACGAGAAAACAGTATTTCTATTAAAAATTATCAACAAAACTGTATAAGTGACAAACTTCTGTGTCGACACACATAAGAACCGAGAAACTAAGTCCCTCCACCTGGGCCTCAACCACTTCAATCATCCACCAACATCAAAATCATGTAAGGGAGACAATGAGGTTCTCCAACAGATAAGGAAGAGCTTGGGGGCCAAACAATGTGTTCAGGATTTCAAGGATAAAGGGATGCAAACTCAATGTGAAGTGAAATTTATCCAGAGTATCTTTGTTCTCAAAAGTTGAATTCTACCCCGTTTCTATCACTTGGATATGGCCCAATTTATAGCCTTCAAATGGAATTGAAGGATCGAGTCAGAATGTTTCCAGTATATGGAAGGTCAAGGATCATGGATCTTGTGACGTGACATGGAAACCTGACACAATTTTTTGATTTTGGGCACAAAACTATATGTATACGGGTTGTAATGGTGCAACCTACGTATATGCATGTTGTCTAACTTGTAGGGCATGTATATGTGGAAAAACATGATTTTTTGGCTCTGGAAGGTAGAACAAGGGACTTCAAGTCTGCATAGAGAAATGGAAAGGCCTTTTGAGCAATTTGCATGGGGTGAGGAAAATATTTATTTAACAAACTTCTTATAGAATTCTTCAAATTGATTCCAACAGAACTCTCCACCATTATCTTTCCTCAATACCTTAATTATTTTCTCTGTTTGATTCTCAATAAGAGCCTTAAACTCTTTATATCTATCAAAGGCTTTAGATTTCTTCTTGAGAAAATATATCCAATTATTTCTCGAGAAGTCATCGATAAATGAGACATAGTACACTGATTTTCCCAATGATGGAACCAACACAAGTACAAACACATCACTGTGAACTAGCTGTAAAATTCCTTCTACCCTCGTTGCACTATAGGGGAATCTTTCCTGATTCTACTTCCCATATACAAAATGTTCATAAAAATTAAAATCCAAAGAGAAATTAGACATACCTTCAGCCATACATTTACCGTGTACTAGTCGAAGACCCTTCTCTCTGATATTCCCCAGCCTTTGATTCCATAGCATAACCTGTTCTCCAGTGACTGTAGGAGTTCTTTCTTCTTCAACTCCAAAATCAGGAACAATGGAACTATTACACCCATCACTAATAGTGTTTCCTTGCATATTATACATAGTTCCAAATCAAACTCCCTTTAGCAACACCATTGCTCCTCGAACCATCCTGTAGGTTTCCCTTTCAAATGTTTTTTTTACCCATGCATCATCCATTTTTGTTACATAAATCAAATTTCTACCCAATCGTGGGATGTGCAGAACACCGGGTAGTTTTCTAATCCTTCCATATATTATCGTAAACTTGAATTTCCCCCGTCCTATGATTACGGTTGTCGATTCATCACCTAGGAAAACATTACCTCCATCATACCATTCATATTCACAGAACCACTCCCCGTGAGGAGTCATATGAAATAATGCACCTAAGTCAACCAACCATGCCTCATGATTTGCATGTGTGCTTGAAGAATCCAAGTATACATCCCCTCCTTCTTCCTTGGAGGTGTTTTCATCTATAGAAGGAGCTTCTTCAGATCCCTTCTTTTTCTCAACTTTGGATCTACACTACTTCTTGTAGTTCCCTTCTTTTCCACATCTCCAACATACCTTTACAAACTTTTTGAGAGATTTAGATATACCCTTAGAATTATATCTCCCACTTGAGGACTTAGATCTATTTCTTTCCTGKGAGCRTCCTCTTGTAAATAATGCATYTGTGCTCTTTCCTTCCATGTTCTTTTGTCTCATCTCCTYTGACATCAAGGATGAGACCACTTCRTCAAAATTCAAGGCARTTGTATTACTACCTATGGACACAACCAGACTATCCCACGAGTCTGGTAAAGAGCACRTAAAYRGATACACTTATATTCATCTAAAATTTTAATCTCAATAGATACTAACTAACTTACCATAGTATTGAAGGCATTCAAATGATCTACCACCGAGTCTCCATAATTCATCCTCATGTTATACAAATTATTTCTCAGGAATAGTTTATTTACTAGGGACTTAGACTGATACAAATTCCCCAACTTATCCCATAAATCCTTGGATGTAGCTTCCTTTGACACATTCAATAATACTGAATCTGAGAGACACAGTTGGATTGTGCTCATTTCCATCCAATCCAAATTTTTCTAGTCCTCTACTGAAGTTCCTGTAGGTGCAGTACTTGGATCCACCATGATCCACTGATATTTTTCCACCAACCAATCTTCCATCATGAGCTTCCACAACTAAAATTTTTTCCCATTAAACTTCTCGATCTCCATTTTCAAACTGCTTGCCATTTCTCTTCACCTGAAGAATCAATACCGCAGATATCCCACTGTAACAAGTCTTATCATAGTCCCTTGCCAAACCCTTTACCACAAAGGCGTCCTCCTAAAGACAATAATCGCTCTGATACCAAATGTGGATTTTAACCTTGTACAATTATTTACTTCAAACAAATTTTCAGTAAAAGAACAAAAAATATACAATGGAAAATACACACATTACACAGAGATTTTTCCCCTATAAACCCAAACTGTGAAAACCAACATATTCTATATTCATTCACTTCATACATTATTTACAATACAATATACATATAGGAGCCAAAAACATCCAAAACCCTAACCCAATGACCTAGATTAGTCACCAACTTTTTGAGCACTCAACACACCCTAAAAAGCCTCTATCAATTTTTTTCTTTTTGGGTACCACTTGATCATTTGCACTGTCGAATTCGACTTAATTTTGAGAAATGTTTTGTATTTTCTTATTCTCATGACTCTCATCACCTATTCAGGTTTGTTTTGAATGCATGAAACCCCATGACTTAAAAGGCCTTGACACCTGAATAAATAAACGACAACTAAAACACTTCACCCGACACACTCAAATTCGACATTGGAAGGAATTCAAAGAAGGAAATGGACAACTTGAGAAAACGCAGTTGCCAAACGTTGATATCCATCAACATCGGCAAAATGAATTTTTTGTTTTGCGTCAAATATTGCATAAGGATATCGTCGATAGTTGATCCCCCCTTCAACATCGGTAAAAGATGAGGGGAATAGACGTTAACAAAGAAAGAAAAGATATTGCCAATAGCCAATGCCTGACGCACTTATAGGAATTAGGGAAAACCTAAAAGGATCACAAAAAACATTCTGACCATACTAAAGGATATTCCTGATCACCGATCCCCGATGCATTTTCAACATCGGGACTTTTTTGAGGAAGCTAATCCGAAGAAAGCACTTGATATGTTTATCACCGATCGCCGACCATGGACAGTTTTTTGGCACTAGAAAGCTAAGGTTTTTTTTAGAACGAATAACTTAAGGAAATTCCTGACTTTGATTAATACACATGAATTAGGTCACCAGTATTCAACGCCATGTGTCTTTACCAGATTGGAGAATCGTACGGTTTAGTTTTACCCTGAGTCATTCTTGGTTCCCTGGGTCCCAATCACACCTCTGAGTCAGCTTTCCCATGGAAGTATTGTATGGTGAAATTGATCGGTGTCAGAGATTTTTATAGAAGGACATCAACAAAAACTTTCATAACACATCCCTGATCCACCCACTGAGAGAGTGACACGATGGGACGTTTTAGCATTAGATACGATCAGATTTTGATCATTTAAGGAGCTAATTATTACCAAATCCTGCATTAGTTTCTACCTCATGCACCAATCAAAACATCTGTTTAAAATCACCGATAGACCACATCACCCCTCATTCCATCGTCGTCAACCCACGATGAATTTAAGTTGTAGATATTCAATGATAGATTTGTTCAAATTTCACTCATCACCCGAATTGAATGGCTGATGTGACACGATAAGTTATTCCCTGTTTAAATTCTCTTGAGACTTTGTAAAAGAAATCATTATGCACATAATAGAATTCTGGAGCATATGAAGGAGCAAGGTGAGCGACTTGAAGGATGTATTGATCCCGCGATTGTCAAAATATCCAGGTTTTAACAAGATTCAAAGGTATGTATCCGAGTCTGTAAATTTGCTCGCTGTAATTCATATGTTTTTACCCAGTTTTTGTTTTACATAGTCTGTGAGAGTTTATTTTAGTTGCAGGAACAATGTCACCAGGAAACCCAACCACCAGATTATCACTGAGGGAACCGAAGCTGAAAGAACCAGAGGTAGGTGAAGGATCCTCTCCAGGGGACACAAAGCAATTGGAATACAATCCAAGGCTGGAACCAGTCTTTAAGACAACAACAAAGAAGGTTTTCATCCAACCTCTAGCCTTTGGATATACTGAGGCAAGCATGGGGTCCAATATGGCACTCCCACATTGGGGAGAATTATTTAACAAGATCATCTAGGAGGAATGCCTGGAATATGTCCTACACAGTGATCCACATGTAAGAGCACTCGACGAAAAGGTGTTCCCGAACATCCGATGGTCGTACCTGCATATGGTGGCAAGAAGAACCCTTGTTTTTCCCTATATTGAAGTCTTGAAGTGGCTCATCGACCACACAGAGATCCCAGAGATCATGGATGACCCCAGACTAAAACAACATATTGAGGTGCTCTTTTTGTCAGAGACTCTTCTAGCCCAATCTGAATCAGTATAACTACTCAGTCTGAAGTCATGATCTCTAGTATAACAGAGACCAAAACTCAACATACCCTTAAGGTATCTCATCACATGTTTTTCATCATCAAGGTGAACACGTCTTGGTTCTACCAGATACTAACACAAGGAAAAACATATATCTTGCCTGGTATTTGTCATATACATCACCGAACCAATAATCTGACTGTACAATGTAGCATCAACCAATGCTGACGAAGTATGAACCAGGAGATTCAACTTTGTTTTCATGTGTGTGTTCATGGATTTATATTCCAATATATCAAACCTCTTCATTATTTCAATTGCATACTTCCCTTAGTTAAGGAATATCTTCTCTGGGCTCTGCCAAACTTCAAGACTGTTATAGGACAAATCGGTAGGTGTGGACACTAACTGATCTCCCTATATCCACCTAGATCTAGAACAAAACACACCAGAACATGACGCTTTCCTTAAGTTTTAGATATTGAATTTACTAACTAGAGAGGGATGGGTGACATACCATTTAAATGCCGCTTCCTCTCACCATCACCATCCTAGCTCTATTCCAATGCTCATACAATGATGAACCTGCAAAAGAAAAAAACCAACCAAAGTGATAGTAATAGCATAAACTCAATATAAACCTATGTATGTGATCAAGGAATCATAGAATAAAACACAACAAGCTTTATAGGAAAGAATCATATTACTGTATCATATTAAATGTGAAACCGAGATTACAACCATGGCCTTGATGTTGTAAGGTTCCTTCCAACTGTCCTTCGTTCCCCACACACTTCTTTCTCCAAGGATTCTAAGAGCACATATCTGATAATATTCACAATCTATCTTGACAAAGGCAAAACTCAAAGAAACTCCACCCAAGATAATAATTCCAAGCCAAATCCAACTTAGCCCTTCTCCATGAGAGCTCCTCTCCTTTTATAAGCTGAAGAGGATAAGGTGAGGAGGTTAGGATGATCCCACTAAATCATGAAAGTGAGTAAGATCCAAACCATTCAGATGCCAC
>SNQJ01S0021755.1:0-32109 GCA_010110895.2 Picea sitchensis | reverse complement strand
TTGATACTCACAGGATCTCTGTAGCTTTTGAATTTCTCGTTTATCTTATTCGGATGCTTTGAAACTCCTTTGCGCATAGAATGGGTTTGTTTACAATGGCTTAAGAGAATTTAAACCAAGGAATAACTTACCTTGTCATGTCAACCATTTAATTTGGGTGATGAGTGGAATTCAAACAAATCTGTCACCGAATCTTTGCAACTTAAATTCATCGTGGGTTGATGGCGAAGGCATGGAGGGTGATGTGTTCTATCGGTAATTTCAAACAAATTTTTTGATTCCCATTGTGTTTCTTTCTTAGTGGGTGGATCGGGGATCGAGGATGTGCCGTGAACATTTTCTTTGATTTCCTTATGCGATAATCTTCTGACGACGATCGATTTCATCGTATGGTGATGACGTGGAAAAACTGACTCGGAGGTGTGACTTGGACCTAGGGAACCAATAATGACTTTGGGTTAATCTATACCTTATGGTTTCTCCTAGTTGGCGAAGACATGTGGCGTTGAAGACCGATGACTTAATTCGCGTGTATTAGTCGGAGTCATAATTTTCTCTAATTTGTGCGTTCTAAAAATAAACCTGGGCTCGCCGATGCTGAAAAAGGTATCGGGGGTCGGCGATCGGGATGAACCTATCATGAGTTTATCTTCCTCAAAAATAAATTTTGATGCCGAAACATTTCGGGAATCGGTGATCAGAGAAAAATCTTTTGTGTGGTCAGAATGTTCATCGTGATTCAGTTTTCTTCGATTCCGAAAAGCACTTTGGGTATCGGGTATCGGCGATATCGTTTCTTTCTTCTTTATAGTTTACTCTTCCTTTTAGAAATGCTGATCAGGGATCAACTATCGACGATCTCCCTATGTGATACTTGTCATGAAACAAAACTTCCTTTTTCTAATATCGATGAATATCGATGCTCGGTCACTGAGGTTTCCTGAGTGATTCTTTTTCACCTCTTAATTCCTTCCAATGTCGAATCTTGTGAGCGTCGGGAAAAGCATTTTGCTTGTTGATTCCTTATTTAAGTGTTAATACTTTTTAATTCATGGGGTTTCATAAAGTTACACAAACCTGAATAGTTGATGAGAGTTAAGAGAATCAAGTAGAGACAAAATAATTTCTCAAAAGAAAATCGAATTCAGACAATGCAAAGATCAAGTGGTACCCAAAAAGTGAAAAAATGACATAGGATTTTTAGGGTGTGTTGAGTGCTCAAAAAATGGTGACTTACTGGGTGAAAGAAGAAACTTTGTTCCTTCCTTGGGCTTGACTGATGCAAAAACTGATTAGGAACTTAATTGGTTTTTTTCAAAGATTATTTTACCCTTGCATTTGAAATTTCTCGATTGACACATCTGGGCTTGCCTGTATGGTTTTCAACCTTTATTTAACCTTTGTTTCCTGTAAACCTGACTCATGCCCCCCCTTTTGACAAGAGTCTAGTAAATAATTCACTGGAACTAGGCCTTTTAGTTACCCTTATTCATTTTCTATGGTGTTTCTCCGCTGCCAACAAGCGTCCATAGCCTTGATGGAGTCACCCCGACGTCAAAGACCTTGCTCCACTACCAATGAGTGTCCATAGCCTCAGAGGATATATCTGCATACCCTATCCTACTGTGTGCTTATTTAATATATTTGACTTTTATTTCGGCAGAGTTCCCTGAGCGAGAGGGAGAGGAGGATGTGTGTTATTTGCAAAAAATGAGATGGTTAAGGTGAAAATCACTAGCTCTATCTTTGAGGTGCATGTAGTCCTTTCCAGCTTACCATCTTTCCCTTGATGTTTTACCAGAACACTAATCAAACACTTCTTCATTTCTACAAAGTTGTTCATCTGCGCAGGTTAGATAGAGAATCCCTTGAAGCAACCGTTGGTTCCTCAACATTTCTTGTGTTTGTATGTGAGCGACGAGTTAGGAAGAGAGTTTTCTATGTCGCATGATTTGAGGTAAACCATTGTCTTTCTAAACACAATCTTTCAAAATATCAGAAGAAAGATCACAAAATATAAAACAAAAGTATAAATGTGAAAAGATAAATCGACGCATCGAAAATAAACACATTTTTTTTTTTCTTAATGAAAATATTGTTTAAGGGCTTGGCCATTCACTGGGAGAGAATCATATTCCCCCTCAGATTTTGTAGTCAATATGTGCCTAACCCAATCTTCTCATCCACCTGTAAAAGTCCAAACCATAGATTCTAAAACTTAGAATGTTTTCCTTTAGGCTCATTTTCTCTGTCCCACTTTAGGACTAGGTCTCCTACTTCAAAATTCTTCTCTTTAGCCTTCTGTTTATCAAACCACCTTTTAACTATCTGCTGGTGGGATATGAAATTTGATTTATATTTCTCGCTTTCTTCTTCTAACATGAGAAGGGTTCCAATTCTTTGTTGTAAGATTGATGAGGGTTTCCCTATGGACTCCTAAGCAAGTTGAAGAGATGGAATATATAGTCCGTTCGGGAGAATGGATTCCTGTTGGTATACTAGAAAGTATGGGGAATTACCTATAGCTTCCTGGGGTGTAACTCTATCATCCCATAAGGCATTATGGAGTAGGTTATGCCAATTTCTCTAGTTGTCTGCAACTGTTTCCTTTAATATTCTTACCAGGCTCTTATTAGTTGATTCTGCTACTTTGTTTCCCTGTGGATAATAGTTTTCGGAGTATCTAATTATGATTCCTTTGTCTAGAGAAAAAATTGTTAAAAGGGTGGAAGAAAAGTAAGTCGCATTATCAAAAAAAAGTACAAAAGGGACACCAAACCTTGTGATTAGTTGTTGTTCTATGAATTGGATTACCACCTTCTCTTTCACATGAGTCCATGGGATGGCCTCTGCCCATTTCGTGAAATAATCAGTGGCAATGAGTATTTACTTATGTTTTTTTGAATAACTCGGTGTATTTTCTCCTATGATATCTAACCCCCATTGCTCAAAAGGCCTAGAAATGGTCATTGGTTGGAGTGGGACAACTTCTCTCTTTTCCCTCCCAGTGCTTATTTTCAAGTTTTACAGTTTCTAGCATATGTGTGAGCATCTTTGAACAAAGTGGGCCAATAATAGCCAACTCTCAGTATCTTATGAGCGGTGGTAATTCCTACAAAATGTCCACTGGCAGGGCCATCATGGAGCTCCATCAGAACTTTGTCTGCATCTTTACGTTCGAGACATATTAAAAGTACCCCATCATAATTAACTCGGAAGAGTACCAAATTTATGAGTTGATATTTTGTGGATTTTAACCCGAGATCTCTCCTTTCCCTAGGGTTTAGGTTTTCTGGGAAAGTCCCATGATGTAGAAGATAAGTCAATTTCTCATACCAAGACTCTTGTCCTGGGAAAATGTATGAAGCTTCACCACACCATAATTCCATTTCATTTTCCCATCCGGGGTCTTCATTTACTTGGTCTTAAGCTTCGACCGCTAATTTACATAACCCGTGTCCTTTAACCAATTTAGCAGGTTTTATATCTAGATCAAATTCTTGGACTATTGCCATCCAGTTCCCTCTTATTTCCCCCATATCATGTTGAGTAAATAGGGATCATACTGTGGGGTGAGGCACGATTAATTTGGTATGGTTCTTGAGGATGTAAGATCTAAAATGTTTTAATTCCTTATAAACTGCATAAGCCTGTTTATCTATAGCAGGATAATTTAGTTCGACACCTTGGAGGTTAGTGCTCACGAACAATATCGGGGCTTTTTTTTTGTCATCATCCATCTAAGTTAATACTGTAGCTAACGATTGGTCGGAGGAGAAATTATAGAGGAATAAATCTTTGTTGAAATCGGGACTTCGCAACATTGGGGCTTGAGAGATTGCAGTTTTAATATTGTTGAAAGCCTTCTTTTGTTCAAAAATCTGGGTTAAGTGTTGGATGTGATCTTGTCTGTTCTTTGAATACACAATCACATCATCCAAGTAGACTACTACAAACTTGTTGATTAGTCCCCTAGTTTCTACATCCATGGCCCTCTGTAAGGTCTCTCCTACATTGATTAACCCAAAGGCATGTGTTTGTAAGCGAAGGTTCCCCACTTGGTTTGGAAGGTAGTTTACAAGTGGTCTTCTTCTGAAACTAGAACTTGGTTGTAATCTCAGAAACCGTCTAGTAAAGAGAAAATTTCAGATCCAGAAATAGTTTGCGGGAGTTGCTCCATTGGTGGGACTGGGTAGTTGTCTTTTTATGAAGCTCTGTTGAGATTTCCGAAATCTATGCATAGGCGAATATCCCCAGACTTTTTCCTTACAGGAACCAAATTTGCTACCCATGAAGAGTGTCTAACCTAGAAGATAATTTTGGCATCTAACAGTTTCTTTAACTCCTGACACATGAGAGGCTCTAGGGATGGGTGGTACTTCCAGATCTTCTGTTGGAAGGGTTTTACTTCAGGATTTAAAGGGATAATGTGTTGAATGATAAGAGTATCATATGTTTTCAGATCTTGGTGGGACCATGTAAATACATATTGATACTGTCTGAAAATTTTGAGGTAGGCCTTCCTTTACTCTTTAGATATTGTCTTTCCGAGGTTTACATTTTTTGGGTTTTCTAGGGTTCCGATATTTATAGTTTCATGCATGGGACAAGAACTACCGGTATTCACATTTTTTGACCCCTTAAATATTTCCTTTAGGTCAAAAAGGGTTCTTAAATTAGCTATCCCCTTCGGTATCATGTGAGACTTCGATTTGTCAAACGTTTGATCTGTATGAGGGTCGGTTTTCATTGATTGTTCCTTGAATACTTCATCGTCAATAGCCAAGTCTTTGAAATTATCTTAGTTAGTAATTTTTTTTATGATATGTTCATCTCCTTCAAAGACCTTCCAATTAGAAATATTGTTGGGCACCGATGGTTTGTAGAGCAAGTCCACAGTAAACTATGAGGCTTCATAATCTTTTAGAGGTGACAACCTTGAAGCCACAATGGCTAGAGAATCATGAAGAATGTTCTTTTCTCTGGGAATCGCTGTAATGTTGAAAGCTTCAAAATGCTCTATTAGCTTGTGCACTTCTTGTTGGTAATTCTTCAGGTGCGGAGAATTGAAATGTATAGTATTCCTAACTTGTCTAACAATGGTTTCAGAATCTCCAAAAAAATTCACTTCTTTAATGTTCAAGTCCATGGATTTCTTTAGCCCTTGTACTAGAGCTTCATCCTCGACGGTATTGTTTGTGCATTCAAACTCAAGTCTACATGATAGAAAATGTCGTTTATCTTTTGTATTAATGAGGATGCACCATGCCCCAAACCCTTCTTGTGATTTAGAGCGATCAAAGTATAAGGTCCAAACTTGTGGGAAAAATTTATCAGCTTCGTCTTTTATGTTTCTTTCCTTTCCCCCCCCTGTTTGTTTTGTGATTTCTAACGCAGGTTATTGGTAGAAAAGGGTTTCCTCCGCCGTCATTGAAAATTCCTCTTGAAAAATCATTTCGAATTTTTGAGTAAGGGAACATCAGATGAGAGAGGGGAGAAATTCCCAAAATCAGAGTCACATGAATAATTTCCTAGCACGAGAAAATATGTCAATGAGGGTTCATTAAGGGTTTCTGAGTTGGTGAAAGTTTGTTTTAGATATATTTCCCTATCAATCCTGATCATATTTCCATGTCCCTTTAATGGCAACCAAAGCTGATCTCAGTCTATACTATATTATCCACTTAAATTTTCATACCAATCTTGGCTTAATAATAATCCATAAGCTTCTGGGATATCTACTACAATGATGTCAATTACTTGCACAAATTTAGGATGTGTCTCTATTATGATCATTGCATCTTTGAGTTCTCCCATGAATTTCACCTGGGTTCTGTCTTGTTGTATTACATGTTTATCACTTTTGAGAGGAACGACATTTAATTTTTTGCAAATAGACAAGGGCATAACATTAGAAGATGCTCTTGAGATGACCAAATAGTTATGGAGGTTTCTGTTGAAGAATTCAAAAGTTAAAAGGATTAGTGGGACAAAAGGTTTTCCCTTATTGTCTTTAGAGCAAGCGTTCACAATTAGTTTATTCCCTAGATCCGTGGGATTTCTTCCTTGATCAGTTCTTGTCATAGGATTTTCTGCTGATTTCAAAGCTTGTAACAGGAAGTCCTTTTGTTGGGGGATTCTACATATGTCCATAACTAATATATTAGCCTTCAAGTTCTTCAATTATTCTACTATGTTGTAATCCATCTTGGGAGATTCCCATATATGGATGTTTATAGGGTCTCTTTGGGGAGAAAAATGTGCTTTCGGGTGATCAGGAACCACTATCCCTCCCGAAATTTGGGTTGTAGTAAGGTATTTTGATACAGGTTGACCCCTACTTTGTATTTGCATAGCCAAGACTTCTGCAGGTGATTCTTGAACCTCAAGCAGGTCATTGGAAGGCATAGCTAGGTCAGGGTCCAATATCAACATGGTTGTTTCTTCTGGTCGAGCAATTTCTTCCTGATTTGAAATATTCATACTAGAGTCGCTTGATTGTTCAGTCAGGGAGACTTCATATATAAACCGATTGGCCATCAAATTCATGGCGTGCACCCATTGAGGGAAGTCCCTTTCAGAGTGATTCTCTTGATGATAAGTGCATAAAGAGTAAGATGATACATTTCCCAGATCGATGTTTAGGTTGCCTGGGGCAGGTTTAATTGATTTGAATGGTGGATTCCTTTTAAATAAAGGTTTATAGGGCCTCTAGCCTTGGTTTCCCTCCCCTGCACTTCTCTTCATGTCTATGATTTCGTTTGATAGCTTTTTGATCATGAATTGTAGGTCCTCTATGTCCCTACTTCCTTTTTCAGGAGTTTGTTCTGTTTGTTTCCCTGGGGGTCTAATAAGCAATAGTCCTCTCCAGGGAGGAGGTTGAACTTATTTATTAACTAAATATATTTGGCTCTATTTACACACCTTCATTTGGAACTCTATTGTTTTGGCTTCTTCAAAATTATCAGCTAGGGTTGGTTTGGAAGCGCTCTTCACAAACATGGAAATAGAAGCTCGGAGAGCATTAGCGTATACTTTGATTTGCAACTCTTGAGTAGGTTTAGCCTCAGGCTGGAATTTGTTTAAGATGGTGGTGAATCTTTAATTAAAGTCTTTGACCCTTTCCTTCAAACTCATGGTGGCAGTGAACAACTCAGCCATCAAATATCCCCTAGTAGTTTCTTCTGCAAATTTATCTAGAAAGTCCTTTTGAAACTTCATCCAACTAGTTATGGATCCTATGGGTAAGTTAAAGTACCATGTGGAATTTGAATTATCAAAAGTGTAGGGGAATATCCTAGAAAATACGTATTCATGTTGTAAGTAACTTCTCTAGATGTCAGGGTAGGTTATGTACTCGTCCAGGGATGGCCAAAGAATCTCTGGCCAACCAAGTTTGATTATTTTGAGGTGGGTTTCCCCTTTCTTCATCATGGTCATGGTTATCATCCATGTCTTCAGATCCTGAGTCAAACCCTTCTTCTTCCGAGAACTTGTCGGACTCAAAGAAGTTACTAGCTGGTATTTCCGAGATTAGATTAAGAGGATGTTTGATTTGGGTGAGGGAGAAATATATTATGTCTTCTACCGTGTGCACAAAAACCTGGTCGAGGGTATCAACCACTGGTCTTCTTACTTGTTTTCTTCGAGGAAGTAACAGAGCTAATGGTAACACATCGATATTTCAGGCGTATGCTCTTGTGATTCGTATGAATTGACTCAATTCCTCGTGAGGGAGAGAATAAGGTATATCCGAGAACATGCATTCTTCCTCAGGTTGGGGTGAGTTACTCATTTCAGGAGTACTTAGTGTGTGTGGGATATCTTGGGAATGACTAGACATGCATGTGGGCTGTTTTGAATCGGGGATTAGATTAAGAGGATGTTTGATTTGGGTGAGGGAGAAATATATTATGTCTTCTACTATGTACACAAAAACCTGGTCGAGGGTATCGACCACTGGTCTTCTTAGTTGTTTTCTTCAAGGAAGTAACAGAGATAAGGGTAACACATCGATCTGTCGGGCATATGATCTTGTGATTCTTATGAATTGACTCAATTCCTCGTGAGGGAGAGCATAAGGTATATCCGGGAACATGTATTCTTCCTCAGGTTGGGGTGAGTTACTCATTTCAGGAGTACTTAGTGTGTGTGGGCTATCTTGGGAATGACTAGACATGCATGTGGACTGTTTTGAATCTATAGGATGTGTGATATATTTTGTAAAACATAGTGTCACCCATTCATTCTTGAGGCCCTCCTTCTAGTGCCAATTCTGTTGAGGGGTCCTAAATCCCTTTTAACTCAACATCAGGAACCAAAACCGCCACCAAGGCCCAATTAGATTCTGCAGCGTTTAATAGTGGAATTGTTCTCGATATCTTGTGATCCGGCCAAAATAATCGATGGGCAATATGTTTTCTCATGAAAGGTTTCTCCTTTCAGTTCAAACGTTCTCTTTTTGTGTTTTCTCTTAGGTAGGACTGATATAAGATAAAGACGGTATAAACCAACAAAGTGAAAAAGTGGGAACAAAATTAACTACTAGAGAAGAGGCTGAGCTTGGGATAACCCTTTCACTCTAGCATGTAGATAGTGATCTTCTACCACAGGCCTAGTACCAATACGTTAACGATGTGAGTATTCCAATTACTGACTGAGATACAAATTATCATAAGAAAACATGCATGTGATAAACAATGGAAAGTAAAATAATTCACTCAAATCTAATCATCAATCACATAATAACACAACGATTTATTTTCATCATTAAAGACAAGAGCTGTAAGACATTGAATTAGATAACTTATCAACATATTTAATAGCTCTTACTTGTTACTGCATCCATTCATGAGAAAAAATAAGAAATAATCCTTCTCCACATCCAATCATACACACATTTTATGGAAACACAAACTTGTCTTTGGTCCCAAAAGGACTTCTCAATTAAAGGAAGCTCTGAAATAGTTCTTAACAAAACAAAAAATGAGAGTTTCCGGCAACAACCATCGACCTATAAATAACCGGTCAATGCCCTTATTTATAACATAAAATTAACTAAAAGTAATAATTAAAGTGCAACTACGTAAAACAAAACTCTCCTCATGGAGATTTCTTCTATCAATTTTCTAAGAGTCATCTCAGGATATCACTTAAGTGGGTGACTCTTCTCATACTCTGACCACTTGATGAATACATCCTCGTAGGTGTTGGCATATAGGAATCTATTTTGTTCCATTGGATCCGAGTGAATCTCTATTATATCTACCACATGTGCCCGATACATGACTATACTGGCACTTAACTGTTGCAGCATAACCCAAGCTTTGATCGGATGCTCCATAAACTGTCGCATTTGACTTGGCACTGTGTCTATCACCTTTTCTATTTCTTCGACCCATGATGAGTCTTGCTCAGCGTGCACCTTGAATATGTCGTACAAGTCGACAAAGTCATCGACTGTGCCAAAGTCGGGGAGTCTGATGTCTTTCATCACCTAGTTGATCTTGATCCAGTTTTTATCGCGCTTGGTCCACTTCTCTTGGATTTCTCAATGAGTTTCCCAAGACATTTTAACCCAATACTCAGTCAATTTTCTTATGCGGTCGATGCTTCTTTTGCTTAGCGCTCGGATGCTGTGCTCTTCGGTGTCTCGACCCTTTTGCACCGCGATGATATAGTCAATTCTTTGCATGACTTGTTGCAGTTTTTCGTACCACCTCTCCATATCTTTGCATGTGGCCAGTGCCACAAGGGTGTCTTCTTGAAACTCGACTATCCTTGAAGTGAATAGGTTTCATTCATCTATAAACTTGTTGTAGGCATCCTTGAATTCGCTCCTTAGGTAGACTGCGGCCTGTGTGGTGTCCTAGTAATATTTTTCCAAGTGGTGCAAATGTTACAATTACTTTAAAGTAGCAGCTAGTTCCCCTTCATTCATTTTTTCTCTGTCTAGGGTGGCATCTGTGATGGCCATCCCTGCATCAATAAGTTTGTATGTTTTGGCGTGCTCTGCTTTGATTTGATTTTCCTCCGTAGTGATGAGAATGGAATGATCTAAAGTGATCCTCCTCTTCTTGATGGTTCTCTAGATGATAGCCTTCCTTTTCCGGTCATAAGTGATGGCATGTATGTTGTCTACTTCATCCACATGTTCAAGGATTTGTTGTTCTCCCCAGGTGAGTGTATTCCCCATACTCCCGATGGTATATACTTGTTCAAGAATGGGTTCTTGAACTTCCTCCCTGTGTTCTGAGGGCCCCTCTTATGTTTGTCACTCATCGGGGAGTTGAGTACCGATCAAAATTGAGGCATCGAGGGTAGGCTTGGTACTTAATTGATCTTCGGTCGTTGAGACACCGATTTCCTACTGTGGAGCTTCTTTCTTTGATTCGTCAAACCCCGACTCATCCTCCAAACTGTTCTCTTGGGTCTTCGGTGCATTGGGTAGCTCAATGTATAAGGCACTCTCGACTTATTTTTCATTATGTGGATCCCCCTAAACTTGAGCATCGAGAATTGGGGAAGATGTCTTCTCTGGCTACTTTTCCTCTTCAATATGTATAGGGGTCACAAGAGATACCCCCAAGATCTAATCATCATCATATATTTTTATCAGTTCTCTTAAGGGATTTGGCACAACTTCTCTCCCTGATGTATCGACTGTCTCTGGCTGAGACAAAACACCTATCGACAATCTGGCCGGTGGCATTGTGAAGTCAGATTCATCTAACCCAGTAATTTCATCAATGTCTATGAATTCAGGGCTGCTTGGGCCTACCTGGCTTTCATCTGGTTTGTCGATAGGGAGCCTTGTCATACTTATGAGGTCTAGGTCATATTGTAGTTGATCAATTATCCATTGCACATGTTCTAGCATGAGTAAACCCCTCTCCCATGCATCCTGAGCCATGGGGGTACCTCTACCTTGTATTGGGGCTATGAAGGGGGTTTCTACTGCTTCTGTCACTTCAGATGCTATCATTTCTTCTCTAGCCATGAGGGCCCCTTGAGACGATTTTTCTAGGATAGTCACATGTTCATCCAGGCTCATGGATTTGAACCTGATCATTTTGGGATCGACCATCCTTGCCACAACTTCGTCCCAATCCTGGGCATTTTATGTGAAGACTTCATATTCAAACTTGTCATGGGCGTATAACTAGTAGGACGACACTTGCGAGGCATGTTTCAAGACTAGACCCTTTGGGTCATGTTTACGAAATCGACTGGTCTAGAATCAAAACTCCAATTGGCTTAGTCCTTATTGCTTAGTTTGAGCAGTTCCTTTCACCAAGTAGAATCCTACATGGAATCCATAAGGTATAAACTCCCTTTTCTTGGCCTTGACCAAAGTGGCGTTGTAACCCTATAGGATGGTCTGATAACATATCTCCCCCACTACAAGTGGATTAAGGACATGCGTGGGTAGGATATGAGGTTCTATGGTGGCCATGAACACTTTGATGTAGGTATTGCACTCATCGAGATACCAGTGGCTGACCTTTGATCTCATCTTTTTGGCTTCAACTGATAATATCGGGCATTCTTTCTTGAAAGAATAAAGTAAATACATGTGATGAATTCATTTTAGATAAGGGAGTAGGATGTTTTGTACCTGTTCTCCCATAATATGCTGAAATAAATGTGGATCGAGAGTTCTGTGACGTGCCATCTTAGGTTCATGAAGACAAAGACACTTCTAGCACACATGACATCTAGTAACTACGAAGCCATGTAGAAGGCTTGAATCTCTCCTTCTTTCAGATCTGAGCCTGTTGTATGTAGATGCTCAACTACTTTGAAATGATGGATCCCTAGTTGAAGCCACTCCCAAAAATAGCCACTATGTAAGCTAGAGGCGTCCATGCCTCCGAAAATCTGGAGCAGTCTTTCTCCCCATACAACCGACAGATAAGTTCCATTAGATAGATATACGACTCCCTTAGGTTGGCCATCTGGTACTAGTCGAAGTTCCGATTGGTGTATTTTTTATATTCTCTCCACCATGAGGCCATCACCTGGCTAGTGTCGTGGCGCTCATAGAAGTTTATGAAGAAATCGATGTTCAGTTTCTCCTCCAGGTCCCTAAGCTTGTAGTACTATTGTGAGTGGTAAATTCCCCTACGGACTAGCACTTAGGGTTTTATCATGCATGCATAAAAGACCTAAATATTCCTAATTTTTACCATCATCCTAGACCTAATCCCCATTATTATTAAGCAAATACACAGTTAAGAAGATCAAGTGAACATACCTTATTTCTGACATTTGGTATCAATCCCTCTTCACGCTTGGTCGCACTTTGACTGCAACTCTCCTCCCAAGGCTGACCTGCATTCATAAAAGACAAACAAATAATTCCACATGCAGTTGATCTACATATTAATGGGTTAGAGATTTAATCAACATGTACGCAATAAACAATGAAAACCTCATATGGTGGGACAAGAAATGTACTTCTTTACTATTAACTTCACTAAAGAAACTTACAATGATGAATTCGACCACTGCTCCACAAATCTGGTCCTGGGATCCTCTTTTACTGTGCACCAATTGCTAAGACACTTGCTTCTCTTCTTTGTTGAAATCACAAAATGGTTGCAGAATCTTGGGCAAAGGGGCATACGAATTTGGGTAGAGTTTCTTTACTATGTTTTTCCTCTCTTAGAATGGGACCCCTACCCCTTCTTTTATAGGCTAGACAAAGCTAGGTATTTAGTCGAATGATTGGCCATGCATGGTCGAAAGGTTTAGTTAAATTACACAAAACCGTGTGTTCCATCAACAACTTTCCATTTTTCATGCTTTTGTAGGTACACGTGGGTTGTAGTGGGTCAGATAGAGTCTACACACAGGCTGTAGTGGAGCAGGGCATGTGGACCTTTAAAAAGGGTGTTTTTAAGAAGAGTTGTTTAGTACTGGCTTGGCAAAGAAGGTATATGAAATGGCTTGATGTCAGGTAAGTATGTCTGGTGAAAATTAGGGTTATAATAGATGCCCCCTAATGTGTGAGGTCAGAAGATCATTTGATGGACAAAATACATTATCAATTTTTATCAACGTACCAAACCAGTGAGCCTAGGGACCAGAATTCGAGAGGTGCCATCTGCAAAATAACAATTGTCTCACCGAGGCAGGCATACCCATTCTCAGAATGAAATAAAACCATGGATACCAATAAAATACACTGTAGATCCATGTCATATAACTATATAAAGTGTAGCCACGAGCAATACACAGTGGATCTACATCTCAAAATAAAAAAGATATACATGCATAGTATCTATCTTCCAAAAGCTGATAAGGCTTGATGGCTAGAGATGATGTCTTCAGAGCTCAGACATCAACTTCAAAATCTTCAAAAAATTAATTAGGTAGGAGTGTAATATGAGTGTACGACTTCACTACCCTGAGGTCTTCGACAACTCGTCGATCATGGACTAGAGGATCTTAATGATCAGACTGGAGGCTTCATTGATTTCGAACAAAGACTTGATTAGACTTTTGGGATGGCCGAGCATGAGGGAAAGAGACAAAATGCAGATGGTCTGACTTAGGCTTGGTAAAAAATTCCCTTGGACAATAGCACGACAAATGATGAGACTCAGGCATCATGGCATTGACATAAGTTCATGATGCAGGAAGCAACACAAACTCTCCATATGTTTGGAAGAATAACCAAATGGAGGAGGACACAACTCTATGTAGCGAGAACAACTTTCTAAGTTCATATTAAATCCCAAATATTGACGAACAAATGAAAGGATGTGCTTTGTCCAAGGGCGACTCATTGTGCTATCAATTAAAAGAAAATACTTTTCCCTTCCTCTTTTTGGGGTATATTTGATTTTTTTTTGTCTTCTTCAATAATTTTGGAAAAAGAATAAAAGAATTCTATGTTACAAAGGAGGAACGAGTGTCACAAGACTGATGTTAAGAGAAAGGACACTCAGAAAAATCCCTCCCTGGGCCAAAGGTGTCAAGACGGAAACGCAAAGTGCTACAGGGCTTGCGTATAAGGCATGCGTCAGACGGTTCAGTTGAGAGCAAAATGGAGATGACATTAGGCCAAAAATGTAGGTATGCAAACACGGTTAACAAAACACACAATGGTAACTTCCTTCGATGTACTTTTAACGAGCCCAGAGAAGGTAAGCTCGACGGTTTTTCATATTTAGAGAGTCTGAAAAAACGTAAAAGGAGACTCTACTGGGGTACCTTTTTCGAAGATAGTCTAGTTGTCTTGAAAAAGGGGTAAACTAGCACCGACCAGATGTCTATTCAAAACCATTTTAATGAGTGTGATAAAGACAAGGTCACTCGACAATTTTTTCATTTTTAAGGAGTCTGAAAAAATCTTAACTATGGACTCCATTAGGAATTTTCTTCTGGACCATTTTAATGAGTGTGAAAGAATAAGGTCACTCGACGATCTTTTCAATTTTAGGGAGTCTGAAAAGAGCTTAACTATGGACTCCGTGGGGGTTCCTTTTTCGTAAATTTAGTCCCTCAGGCCTGAAAAAGGGTTAAAATTATACTTGAGAATATTCTTCTAGAGAACCAAGGATTCTAGGGTATACCTTTGTTCCTGTAGTTGACCATCCAGACTGAAAAAGGGGTAAACTACCATCAGACAGATGTGACTTCAAATTTTAGTTTAGCGAGCGTGAACATCAACAATATCGCTTGGCAGTCTTTTCACATTTAGAGGGTTTGAAAAGAGATTAAAAGAAGACCCATGGGAGATACAACTCATGTATGAAACTGGTTCAGGTAGATCCCGCTACTAGGCTCGGACCAAGAGTCTCTTCGATAGTCAACTTGGAAAGTCTCCCAAAAGGGAAGAAAACACAAACCACGGTATAAGTCCTCCTGCGGTATAGAAACCATAGTCATGGCTTCAAGGATAACCTCATCTGAAGGTAATTCAAAATCTAAGAAATCATGCAAACGAGGGTCGATAGCCCCAAAGGGTGAAGTAAATTGACCATACTCCATATGATGATGGAGGTTCTGGCCAGGACTGGCAAATTCTATCAGTGAAGAATCAAAAGCACGAGGGCTTGAAGATCTACAAACAGTGAGATTAGACTCATAAGGATACTCAAGCCCACTTGGACCAAGAGGGGGAAGCAAGGGCTCCCATGCCCCCATTGGATAAACCAATGGATCAATTGTTGATTCCAAGTCTTGAGAAGGAAAACATGATTGCACAGGTTCCTGCACAGAAGCAATTGAACACCGAGGATAAGACGCCACATAATTAACCCGTGGCCGGGTGGAGTCTACACGAACACTAGGAACATATAAAGGGGAAGCCTGAACTAACGCTGAATTAGGATGGTGATTATCATATTCCAGCTGGTCAATAGTGACAATTCTTCCATTGTGAGGGAAATGCATCACCCGAAAGAGCGTAGATACCACAACGTTCATAGCATATACATAATCACGCCCGAGAAGCATATTGAAATCTAACGGGCCATGCACCACTATAACATCAACAAGGATAGTCTTCCCACCTAACGAGATAGGTAACTGAGGAATAACCCCCAAATATTCACTAGGATGTCTGTCTAAGGCCAACAGTTCATGCGAAGAAGACAAAAGATAGAGATATCCCAAGACTTTCCAAACCGAGGAGGATAAAATACTTGCAGAGGCTCCTTCATCCAAAATACATTGATAAATTTTTCCTGAATCAACTTCAACCCTTATTTTAAAAGGTGCAGAAGAAGGAAGGTGAGGCTCAACAAGATCATTCCAATCAAAGGAAACCATCCTAGGGCTTGTTGGGGGTGTGCTCAGAGCGAGCGGAATGCCCCCTTGTTATGAAAGCATGGAGCTAGAAATGCTGAAAACATAGTCGATAGACACTTTACTCCCTAAGAGAGGAGTGGGATCAGCCGAAGATGGCATCGACGTGACCACTTTGGTAGACTCGACACTCTTCAAGAGAATAGTGGGATTAGTCTAATATTGCAACGACGTGACCACTTTGGTAGACTCGACACTCTCCAAGAGAAGAGTGGGATCAGTCGAAGATCGCAACGACGTGACCACTTTCTCAACCAATGACTGCATAGGCTGCGAGAATACATGGTCTAAAGGAACCTCACCCCTCAAAAGAGGAGTGGTATCAGTCGATGACTGCATCAAAATGACCACTTTCTAAACCATTGGCTGAATAGACTGACTACAAGGTCTAAAGGAACCTCACCCCCCAAAAGAGGAGTGGGATTAGCCGATGACTGCATTGGCATGACCACTTTCTCAACCAATGGATGAATAGGCTGAGAGACTGCAAGGTTTGAAGGCACCTCACCCCTCAAAAGAGGAGTGGGATCAGTTGATGACTGCATCGACATGACCATTTTCTCAACCAATGGCTGAATAAACTATGAGGAAACCTCAGAAGACTCAGAATCAAAAGAGATTATAGACAAGGACCACAATCTTTGTACCTTTGGAAGGCCAGGAAATAAATGAGTAAGGTGATCTCCCTTGTAAAGCTTACAAGGGAAGTTAGGCTTACATCCTATCCATCTAGGTTTCTCAACAGAATCAATGCCCCCAACATGACTGGAAGTGGCTGGTTGCACATCTCCAACATGACTTACAGAGGTTGGTGATGGGTCGATAACATGACTTGCAGAGGCTACAGACCTATTGCTAGTATGAACAGCAGGGACTGGAATTTTCCCCCCAGCATGACTTGTAGATGGTGGGTGCTTTCCCCCATCATAACTTGTAGAGGCTGGGTGTTGGTATTCAACGTGACTTGCAGAGGTTGTCGACCTATCTCCAACATGACTCACAGAGTTTGGTGATTTCTTCTTCCTATTATTCCTCTTTCTATTTCATTTATACTTCTGGTTACTAGTAACTGTACTTTCACCAAAGGTGAGAGAAGGAGGAGGAGAAGACTTTTCTGATGAAGAAAAATCAACAGGGTGCCCATGACTTAAGGTGCTTAACTGAGAAGCGTCAATAGAATTCAAGACATTTGGAATGGTACCCAACCAAACCAGTAGTCCCACATTCAACCCAAGAATGTACAAAGTGGCTATCAAAGGGACACCAATGTTTCCGAAGAAAGGAAAATCACAAGAATCCCCTTCAGAAGGGGTTCATTGGTTGGTATCGTCAGGAACTTTAGCCATGAAGATCTTATGCAGAGGTTCTCCCCTTGTAGAATCGTTCAAATTCGTAAAAGTCTCACACACTGACTCTGAAGAACCAGTGTTATCAAAACAACGCCTATAAAGAGGCAACTCCACGTTTCTAAATGGAACACTAAAAAGTCCTCTCAAATGGCGGAGTGGGCGGTCTGCCACCCTAGGTCAGAGACCCAAAGCCATGAATGACTAACTCACTATGGAAAACTAGGGAGCATAGAGAACACAATAAAAGTTCCTAAAGGAAAATCAAGAAAACGACTAACTAGTTGGAAGTACAGTTACACCAACCCACACTAGAGAAAATTATCGGTGCAACTGCAAATCGAATACGGAAGCACCCTCTGGGTATACTATGAAAAGCGTGGCCCGATGTCTTCCCTAGGTACTATGGTATACCCCTGCGGTCACTTGTGTAAGTCCCTAAAAAGAAGGCAACTAGGTTGCCAGATCGTGAACAATCACCAAGCGGGTATAGTCGACAGTCGGGTGGACCGCAATGAGAAGGGTATCAAGTCCAAAACCTATCAAGGGCATCGAAAGAAAGTGTTCTAGAAGACGACTGAGGACCTCGAATGGATTCAAGACCCATGAAGTTCCATGGCAATTGCGATCAACAAAATCCCAAGACAAGTCCTCTATATGCATTCCCCACTACGCTTGGTCTGGATTTGGAGGGGTTATCTCCGCTACCTTTCCACACGTGACCTCATGTTTAGCCCCTGTGTTAGAGGGGTGTCCCGGATAATTTCCACGTTACTGGACTTGTACAATCCTTAGCATAGACTCGTATGTTTGTTTTATAGCCTTGAAGAGTTTCCTCTCCAACCTAAATCAAGGCTGTAGCCTAATCTAGTTGATGGACCCTACAAACATAAAGTCTAGTAAATTTTAATTAGCGTTCTTTTTACTGGCTTGATTTACTCAAAAGGGTACGGTAGTGCAACTGATGTTGTTAAGACTCTTGCAGAAAAAAGAAATGATAAGAACACTAGCAAAGAAGGATTATCTTTCTTATTTTTCTTTTGAAATTCTTTTAAGATGAAAATAAAACACAACACTATGCTAATTTCTTTTTCTTTTTCAAATAACAATGCAAGGCAAATGCCAAGAAAGAAAGAGAACTAACAAGCTATTTGTTTTTTTTTTATATTTTCTTCCCATCAAAACATAAGTAACACAATATTCTAAAAGAAACTGATGAATGCATGANTTTGTTTTTAAAATGCAACTCATTTTTCTCAAAATTTCAAGCTAAAATTAAGTTAAAAAAGATAAGAAACAGAAGAAATCTTTTAATGAAAAAACAAGATATGCTGTAATCAGACCTAAGTTGCCGACCGCTATGACAAAGACCAATATTAAATCAAGGAAATCCCTGAGAGGTATAACTCTTGATAAGGAAGAGGATGACTGCCTCTCCTTAAACAAAAAATTTCTCAACAGGCACGCTGTTGATAGTTCAACAACCAACGTGTGCACACGAGCTGTGTAAGGTCAGAGCGTGTGTACACACATGCAAGCCTTATACAAGCCATGTGTACCTCTGTGATTCTTTAGAAAATGAAAAGATAATCAATCAAACATTGACAGAGACTACTGTTATTGAGAACCATAATCTCTTGAAGACTCAAAAACTTACTTTGTCAGAAAAGGAAAAGAATCCAAGGAAAATTTCATAGAAAAAAACCAATTTGAAGTGGTACTTAAGATACAAACTGCAAAAACAGAGACCAGAATGAGTTTTATAAAACCTCTGAGAAGGATCACTTCTGACAGGGAAGAGGATGATTGCTTCTTTAATAAAAAAATTCTGAACTTAACCACACTACTGTCACTTCATCAACTAGCATGTCCACACAGGCTGTGTGAAGGTTGGGTGCATGTATACGCATGCAGGCCTTATACAGGCTGCATGTACCTATGTGACTTCTCGAAATGAGAATGCAGCCAAGAAAATAAAGTAGGGAATAATTGTATGGAAGACCAGAAACCCTACTAGCTCAAAATTTTGCAGAAACTCAGAAAAAAGGTGATGAAACCAATTTAAAACTACCAAAAAGTATCCCCAGAAAACTCGAGAGAAATCCCCAGTATGGTCGCCAATTCTTTTGTGAGTGGGAAATCCCCCTATAGACTAGCACTTAGGGTTTTATCATGCATGCATAAAAGACCTAAAGACTCCTACTTTTTACCATCATCCCAGACCTAATCCCCATTATTCTTAAGCAAATACACAGTTAAGAAGATCAAGTGAACATACCTTATTTACGACGTTTGGTATTGATCCCTCTTCACGCTTGGTCACTCTTTGACTGCAACTCTCCTCCCAAGGCTGACCTGCATTCATAAAAGACAAACAAATAACTCCACATGCATTTGATCTATAGATTAATGGGTTAGAGATTTAATCAACATGTACGCAATAAACAATGAAAACCTCATATGGTGGGACGGGAAAAGTACTTCTTTATTATTAACTTCACTAAAGCAACTTACAATGATGAAGCCGACCACTGCTCCACTGGCCCATGCCTACACTTTTGTAATGAATTTTGGAATCTCCCATGAATGGGACACTATTACTGGTGTTGTTATGGACATTTGGCATGCAATAGTCAATTTGATCAATCGTCACAATCTTCCCTTGATGAGAAAATTGTATCATGAGAAAAACTGAGGATGCAACGATAATCATTTCATAGAACCAACTGTGACCAAGCAACATATTATAATCCAGGGGTGCATTTTCCACTTCTACATCAACAAAAACAATTTTCCCCCAAACTCCATGACTAGAGACTATTAGATTCAAGAAGGTTTGAAACCACATCCATCAAACGCCTTAAGTTTTGTAGAGACTGGTTGATATTGGGAGAACTAATATACCTCCAATAGGATAAATACATCACACAAGTAGAGGCTCCATCTAAAATAATACGAAAAATAGTTTTCCCAACAACAACAGTGTTGAGTTTAAATGCAAGTCAGTGGGAAAGGATCATTTTACAGTTCTCCAGTTTGAACATAATAGTGTCGTATGAATCAATTTATACAAGCCCAATGAATTCCAAGAGGGTTCTACATTGACTAGGACAGTTTTGAAGAATCTCGAGCGTCGACATCGCACAAGATGCTTGTGCGAGATCTTCAATGATGTTGTATTTCTAGGAAGCATGGGTGTTTGGATTGAAAATCAACTTTCAAATCATGCTCTTGGCTAGATGGAATACAGATTCAAAAACTATCTTCTCTATTTGAATAGGTCCATATGGAGGGGTAGAAGAAGTGGAAGATGTATCTGTAGCACTTTCGTTGGTAGTTTTTCTTGAAGAGGTGTCATATGTCTTAGACCAAGTCATCAATTTTATTGTCTCACCACACATAACTACAATAGCAATTGTGGAAGCATCCAAAGGATGACTTGTGTTGCCACCTTGTGGAGGGGACAATTTTTTTTCAACCATTTGTTGTTGCTGAGGTGATTGACAACAAAAATTATGAAAATTTTTGGGTAAGTTTTTCTCTCTCTCTTATAAAAAGCCTGACCCTCAAACAATACTAGAACTAATACCAAGACATTAAACACGAACAAGCATGTGTACACGAGTTCTTCAGACAATTTTGTTTAATCTTGAGAAGGGGCATATTTATAAGAAATACAAAATAGACATGTGAGGAAGCTTTAATGTTAATATCACAACCTATGGACATAATAGCATGCTGAGAAATTAAGAATTCAGTAGTTCTAACAACTATACCAGATCATTAAACCATCCATTGGACAATAAACATGTTTATATACTTAAATCCATGGAGGTACCATCTGAATATCATTAAATACATGAAAATATGACATGAAGTGGTCATACATTCATAGGAAATAACTTCAATATCATAAGGTAAACAACACACAATAACATTTTACTTTCCATAAAACTTGTTGCTTGAGCTTTTATTAATGGGCATCTAATACAAGAAGCCATAAAATGAGAGGGATGGATTTTACAAGAGAAGATACACAAAAATAATCACATACTAAAGAATAACGCAAGTGATTAATCTCTTGCAGCCTGTAGCCTTGAAAAATTGTCTATGTTTGAGGGGATATTTGATCAAATAACTATGGTATAAGATTCTCTTAAATTACACAAAGTGTCAACCTAAAAAATGAGCTCCTTCTGATGATTTATAGTTTCTTTCTCTTGAGAGGAAACTACTCGCTTGAGTTACTGCCTCATACTAGTCAATTGATACAACTTCACATTAGGGTGGATTCCTGAATGCCCTTCTAATTTACTCGGTTGTGCTAATGATACCCAAGAAGGAAATTCCTTCCATAGCAACACATAGAACAAATTCACCCCACATCTATAGTCAGGATGGCTGATAATACCTCCTATGAAATAGGTTTTCATAGGTGGATCATCATCTACTATATTGGGCATCAATATAACTATATCAATGAAAAGTAGACGATTTGTAGATTGGCTTTACCTTGGTATCCACACTATTTTCTTATAGGATATTGACACATGTTTGGTGAGAAAATTGATGGAGTGACATGGATGATCATTCCTGACCCGATCTGTTAATATTTGGGACATGCATGAATGAGCACATTGAGTTAATGATTGTTGTCCTCTGACAGATGTAGGCATCGATATGATGGTGGCTAAAGGATGGAAAATGTCATTCTAGATATCTTGTTACATTGCATATCTTTTCCAACCAATTTGGTAATATCTCAGTGAATCTTCCCACTCTTCTGAATCATTCTCCCTCATTCCCTTGTTTGAATACACATGTCGTTTTCCCTATTGTTCAGATCCCTTTAAAATTTGGGTAACTTCATGTTGATGTTAGCATGGAGCTGTGGACACGTAGTAACTTGGGATTGGTCCATGTAGGTGTTGAAGTGTCTTCATGGGATCGAAATATGTACGACTAAGTTCAATATGAAAACAAAAAAATTTGATGGGTGTGCTCATCACAGATGGTGATCTCTAACAATATTAGAAATACACATCACTGACTTGTCAAATATTTATTAGCTTCCTTGGTGTCCAGGTGTACTAGTATGTTGGATCCAGGTGGTGCTGACCAAGTGATTAGATATGTGATAAGTCGAAAGATGTAAAATCTTGGCGGGATCGAAATACCACTATCGTGACCCTAGGGGAGTGGTGTACACATGCATGTTGCACCATTACAGCCCGCGTATACTTGCAAAAGTTGCAAAAAATAAAAAGTTACAAGGAATTCATTGAGATTATGAGCTATTGGGTAGTTTCCCAACTAATCCACCGCCTATAGCCCATCACCCAACCAAATAACCATCCTTTTGTCATATAAAAGGAGGTGTTGGGGTCTCATTCTACATATAGACATAAGAACAATGAAACTCTTTCCATTTCACATCCCCTCCTTGCCCCAAGTTATTGCAACCCTTTTGTGAGAATTGCCTCAACATTCCCCAATTAGCCCTTCTTCCTCCATCAAAACCTATTCAATTCCCAAGAAGAGATCAAAAGGTTGAGAGGAGAAGCCATACAAAGGTGCACTTGGATCGTGGTGAAGAGGAGAAAGAATCGTCTTTGTTTGTAAATGTATAATCATTGAGTTATTAATAAAATAATTACTTTTCCTGTCCCAAATCATGGTGTATAGAATGCTTTTATTGGTTTATATTTTTACTTTATAACATCTAACCCTAATTTGTATATGAAATAACATGCTTGTAGTTTTTCGGTTTGTCTATGTTTGAATGCAGGTCAGCCTTGGGAGGAGACGTGCATTCAACGAAGCTTTCAAGCGTGAGGGGATCATCACCAGACACAGAGTAGAGGTATAGTTACCCGATCCCTCTCATCTTTTCTTTTCTTGTATGAGTTTTGGTATGTTTGGGGTATTTAGAGAAGTAGTTGACTTTTATAAGGTTAATTGATCTACCTACATTCTGAACCCTGGTGTAGTCATAGGGGTTTTTTCTTGCTAGCAGAACTGGCGACCATACTGAGGAAGCCTCTAGGGTTTTAGGGGATTTTGGGTGTTTGATTGTTTTTTTCTTCCTTTCAAGTTTCTGTTGAGTCTTCTTAATCTTTTAAGGGATTCTGGTCACCTTCTGGTGCCATACCAGTTCTCCTTGCCCTATAATTCTATTTGTTTTCTTTATTTTTGAGAAATTAAAGAGGTGTACGCACAGTACTTTGGGTCATCTCGCATACATACGCTCCCTGTGCACTAAAAAACTCACATACATACGCAGGTCGCTGAATCAAAAATAGCGTACCTGGTTCAAGAAATTGTTTTTGAAAAAGTGGCAGCCAACCTCTCTCCTGATTGAGGTTTATACTTCTTAGGGTTTCTTGACAAAGTCTAGAGTCTTTGTTTTTACAATCATAGCTTGGGTTAGAATTTAATTTACTTATCTTTTTGAAGTTTCTTGTGTTTACTTCTGAAAGGATTTTAAGCGAGTCTTTGAATTTTTGATCAGGGTGTTTGGAGTCTTTAGTGATTCCCTACGATCTGCAGTGGGACAAATATCTGGTTTGGTCTTGTATTGTTTTTATTCCCCCCCCCCCTTTCATTTTCTTTGAAAAAAGAGAAAAAATATTTATTTCAAGTTTTTCCTATTTGAAGCAATTTAAAAAAAAAAACATTTCTCATTTTTTAGTTTGGTGAAGTAGTTGGAGTTAGTTATTTTACTAGAAAAGAAAAAGAGTTCAATTTTTAAGTTCTTTACTAATTTCTTGAAACTTAAGTAGCTTGTAGTCAAGCGAAATTTCATTTTAGGTCTTCTTTTTAAAGATCTTGAAAAAAGTTAGTTACAGAAAAGTTGGTTTCAAAGAGTTAATTGTAAATATTTACTTTTGACTAGAAGTAATTTTTCTTTCAGAGTTTCGTCTTTTTCTCCTCTTTTTGTCTCTCATAAACATCACTAATTTCACTACCATACCCTTTGATTTAATCAAGCCATTAAAAAAAATTCTAAATCAAAAATTAATTAGACTTTATGTTTGTAGGGTCAACCAACTAGTTTAGGGTTAGGGCCTTGAATTAGGTTGGAGTGGAAACTCTTCAAGTCTATTAAACAAACATCGGAGTCATAGATAGGGAGTGTTAAAGTCCAGTGATGTGAAATTTATCTGGGACCCCCCTCTAACATTGGGTCTAAACACGAGGTCACGTGAGGAAAGGAAGCAAAGACAACACCTCCAAAGCTAGACTAAACGTAGTGGGGAACAGATAATGAGGATCTGTCATGGGAATACTATCACTTGCATTTTCCTACAGAGCTTAGTGGATCTTGAATCCATTTGAGATACTTTGTTGTCTTTCAGACCACTTTATTTCTATACCCTCGGTAGGTTTCAGACTTGTTATCCTGCTCATTGTGGTCCACTCGATTGCCGACTGTACCCTTATGGTGGCTGTTTGCGAGTTGGAGGGTGCTTATGTGTTCGAGTTGCACTTGCAATGATAAGTTTCTTTACTGTTGGTTGGCGTAACTTCTCTTCCAACTAGATAGTGGTTTGTTTGGTTTATCTTATTGGAATTTTTCTAGTGTGTGCTTGGTTTTAAACGATAGTTGAAGGCTTACTGTGTCATTGATATTTTCACAAAGTGGAAGATCAACAGCTCTGCCGGTCACAAAGGCTTCAGAGCTTGTCTTCAGTTGCATTAGATCGACCACCGCCACCATTATGGTGAAGACTTGATCAACAAGGGTCATTCGAAGCGACCGAGCCGCAGGAAACTATGCTTGAGCCTGCTCTGAGAGGAGATTACTCGAATATGAAGGAACCTACTATTTTTGACCTTGGAGTGGAATATCTCGGGACAACCAACCCTCTGATCGCTAAATTTTTGGTGCCAATATTGGTACATGTTGTCCCTTTGAGGGTGACACCTTATGAGTGTCAGATAGTCTTACAAGAAGCCATGGAAGAAAATGATGCTACTTCTTTAGTGAGTCCTCATACTCATGTTTCGGCTATGAACACAGGGGGTATGTTTCCTCCTAAATAACCTTCGCCAGTCCGGACCACAGTCGTCTTGACCCCCTCTACCTCGAGTAGTGGTATGATACCGTCATTGACGGTGACGACTTCTCCGTTTATGCAGAGTGCGACGGGCCTTCCATTTTCATATGGGATTCCTAGCTTTGATTCAAAATAAGTCCTCACCTACTCCACCTTACAAACCATGGGTATGGGGGCAGGGAGCTCAAATGATCTCGTGCAAGGATCTACTAGGGGAACTTCAGTCCCCTTCAATGCTATCCGTTACACTGGGGGTCATATACCTCCTTTGTCCCCCTTACTCGGTGGTTCTTTCCAACAAACTATTGGGTCGAATGATAACTACAACTTGTTTGGATAAGGAAGTTTAGGACCTTCATATTACACTACGCTAGTGGGATCCATGTCATTCTCTTTGTTTGACATGTTTGGTAATACTGCTTTTTCTTCGACTATCATCTTGGTTGGGGGTAACCCTGGTTTTGGCCAACATAATCCTGTGCAGGGTACTATTACTACACATGGGGGAATTACTTGAGTTTTATCCTCACAAGGACTTTGGAATCCTTGGAAAGGATCATTTCCCTTGCAAGGGATGTTGGTCGGGGGAAACCCCTTCCATGGTCAATGGAACCCCAGGCAAGGATCATTACCTATTCCCATCGGATCGACTGTGGGAATCCCCTTCCAGAATATTTGGAACAAAATGCAGGGACCGATCCCCGCCCAACCCATGTCATCCAATTATGGGAATCATCCGATGATATCCTAGAAAAAGCAGTCTCCGTACACTGTTCAAGGCCACGGTTTCTATCAAAACTCTCACCAACAACCCAACTTTTCCAGTCAAAATCCAAGCCCCCTTTTTCCTGTACATAGTACCCAACCCAAAATACCATTTCTGGCAACGTTACATATGTCAGACTTGTCAAGGTTGCTTAACGACCTGATTTCTCATGATCTACATTGGCCCCCCATGCCGACTAAGTTTCCCTCGAATATTCCAAAATTCATAGGCAAGCCTAGTGAAGACTCGGGTGATCACATGAAAACTTTCTACTTGTGGTGCTCGTCAAACTCGCTTCGAGAGGACTCCGTACAGTTGTGCATGTTTCAACTCACTCTTATCAAGGGTTCCGGGAAATGGTATATTGAGCTCGACTGCTCAAGGTATTCTTACTTTAGCGACTTGGAGATGGTATTCCTAAACCATTTCCAACTACCCATGAGATACGATATTAGCACAGAGTTGTTGGCCAACTTTGAGAAGACTAAGGTCGATCATATCTCAGATCACATCTGAGAATGGCGACATTGGAAGAGCTTGATTAAGGTACAGGTCTTACGGGATTCCTTGCTGGAGTGGTTCTTGAAGTCTTTGGTACCAGTTTTATCCAAGGATGTTGCAACTTTTGGAGTGTTTTTAGAGGAGGAGGCTATAATGAGAGCGCAACAACTCGAACTGATTTACTCTCAGTATGGCTTACTCTATGAGACTTTTCCATATGCGCCATGGTCCATCCTCGACAAGCCCAAACAAAATTATTGACCATATGCCGATGGTATAGTTGGTTCAACACAAGGAAAGTCCACTGATATATTGTCAAACCAATTGCAACAGTTGTTGATACAACAGATGGTGGCAAGCCAGACCTCTGGTTCGGTTGTTCCCACTACCCAAACATTTCACGTACACAATGTGCAATCAACGAAATCAAAGGCAAACCAACAACCTAAAGGAAATAAAAAACAACACAATAATAAGGGTAAAGGGGATAAGAAGGATAATAATAATGATGGTGGGGGAAACATAGAGAAGAGAAAGTCGAAGTATCCGTGTAACCTTTGCATGGAAGACCATCCAACTCAACTGTGCCCTCGACCTGCAGAGGCCCAAAAGATATTGGTGCAACAACAACATGTTGTTTTGATGAACCAATTTCCACATGGGAAAAATATGGCTCAAGCCTCAGTGTCTTCGAGTGTAGAAGGGGGTAGTCAGGGACCCCCCACGTCTACTACTAATACCTCGGCCACAAATGTTTATATGTTGAAAGGTGACACTCATATAGCGACCAGGACATGAGATTACATAATTTTGGAATCTGTCATAAAGGGTAATGAAGCCACAAACCCACTTGTTCCTCTCCAGATTGAGAAGATGATGGGCGAAACAATGGCATGCATCCCTGAAGGTGTGTTCAAGAAAGATTCTCGTAATACGAATGCAAGGGTTACCCATAACCTCTCTGTGGTGGAGGATTTGGCACAAAATCCTTGTGCAATTTCTACTTTGGAGGTCCTCTAAAGATACCCTTCGTAGAGAAAGGCTCTATTATCCACCTTGCGATCTGGAGAGACTTGTAACCCGGGAGCGATCATTCTCGATCCAACTGACTTGAAACCTCATCTTCCATACCACGTTGCGTTTAAGATAGTAGTGTCTTACACCACAAAATATTTTACTCAGAATATATTCCATATGGTGGTTGATGAGGATGCCTCGACTTATCTGATGTCATTGGCATGTTGGAAGGCCATTGGCCAACCCATTTTGTCTCCATCACCTACATTGCTTACTACTTTTGACGATCGTTTGTTCAGACCACATGGAATTATTCATTCTTTCCCCATGTAGTTAGGAGGGAATACCGTGTGTGTCAAAGTTGAAGTGGTGGATGCACCTCTCGACTACAACCTTCTGTTAGGAATGAGTTGGAACTATGGAATGATTGTAGTTGTTGCCACAATTTTTGGGGTCTTGTTGTTTCCACACGAGGGCCGAATCGTGACCATTGACTAGTTGTCCTTCTCTCATCCTGACACTTCATTGAGGGAATCCACATTACTGATGATTGATAGCCCTCATCCCGACACTGTTAATGTAGGGGTTGGTTTTTTTCCATCATTGATGGGTTCTTTTGATTACCCACCTCCTTCTGGTGATGTCAAGCTTATATCGGATGCCCCCCGACCATCCTAGGGCTGAAATTTTTCAAATGTCATTGTTTTGAATGGCTTACTTTCACGATTCATGGAATCTTCCTTCCCCATCAGCCTCAATGGAAGGGATAGGGAATTCTAGCATGGACATGCCCTTTTCCATGACAAAATTTGCATACAACATTGTCCAACAAGATTTGACCGACCCCGATCTGAATCCCACATAGGAATTAGATCCAGTTATCGAGCCTATTTGGGCTCAAGGTTTCCTTTCCACTACAGATTATTTAGACCTGGTCTTTTCCTCAGATGAGGTGATTCTTGACGCATTGACTGGTCCAGATAGACCCTCGAATGATCTCCATCATAGATCATACTTCCTCCCAGAGTTAAGAAGAATAGAGGCATGTGAATTTGTTTTGACTATGCTTGGAGATAGGTCTCGTCCTATTAATCCTATGGAAACACACACATTTTACATCAAGGGTAATATGGAGAGTATCACTAAAATGATCCCTATAGATATCTATAGAACCCCTGACATCGTAGAGAATGTTTTCTTTGGAGTGGACTGCTCCCTCGAAGAGATTCGAATTTATACAGAGCAATTTAAGGAATTCCGCGACGTTTTTTCCTAGTCTTACAAGGAAATGTAAAGAATTGATACAAGAATCATCGAACATGAGATAACAACTTATCCTAACGCCAATATAGTCTGATAGAAAATTCGTCCGTTGAATCCTCGAAAAGCGGAAACAATAAAGGCTGAAGTAGAGAAATTTCTTAAAGCCGATTTTATCTACCCCGTACAGTTGACGAAATGGGTGTCAAATCCCATTCCGATTAACAAAAAAAAGGGTATTGTTTGCGTGTGCATTGACTTCAGTGACTTGAATAAGTCCTTTCCAAAAGATAATTTTCCCACACCATTCATCGATCAGATTGTCGATGAGTGTACAGGATGTGAGGTATTTGCATTCATGGATGGTTTTTCAGGATATAACTAGATTCAGGTCAAACCCGAATACCGACATAAAAAAACTTTTATCTGTCCTTGGGGAACATATGCTTATCGTAAGATGCCTTTTGGCCTGAAGAATGTTGGAGCCACTTTTCAGCGGGAAATGCCTTTTTATTTCCATGACCTTAGACATATAGTCGATGGTTATCTTGATGATCTAGAATCACACTCTCGCAAGAGATCTTATCATCCCACACACCTTCGAATAATCTTCGAACGATGTTGCTAGTATCAGATTCGCTTGAATCCTAACAAGTGGAGTTTCTGCATGGCGTCAGGTTGTCTCTTAGGTTTCATAGTTTTGACAATAGGGATCATGGTTGGTCCTAATAAGGTTGAGGTGATAGTTCAGTTGCCTCCCCCATGCACAATACCCCAGATTCAGAGCTTACAGGGGAAAGAGAACTTTCTTCAGTATTTTGTCACAGAACTATGCCAAAATCACTTAAGGGTTCATGCATTTATTGAAAAAGGGAGTCCCTTTTTGTTGGGATGAAGCCTCTCAACACTCTTCTGAAGCATTGAAATGCACCCTTACGTCTGCCCCTCTGCTCCAACCTCCTGATTATAACATAGATTTCTTGTTGTACTTGGCCGCTGCTGAGTCGACCATCGACATGGTCTTGGTTCAAGAGGATAATCTTCTCGAGGAGCATGCGATTTATTACCTAATCCAAGGCCTGGTTGGGCGAGAACTGAACTATTCCCTTGTTGAGAAGCTTGTGTTGGAAGTAGTGCATGTTGTCTAACGGTTCCATCATTACATTTTGCTTCGCAAGACCACCGCCATTGCCATTGTGAATCCCTTTCAATATGAGTTGACACGACAGGTCATTAGAGGAAAGATCAGTAGATGGATTGTAATCCTCCAGGAATTTCACTTGGATTTTGTTTCCGCGAAATCCAAAAAGTCGTTGGTATTTGGAGAACTTATTTCATAAATTCTGGTCGAATCAAGTGATGTTATGCCCAAAGAATCGCCTGTTGAAGGAGATCTTTTTCTGATCGCATATTCAAACCCCTGGTATGGAGATATACTAGTATATATCCATACTTTGAAGTGCCCTGCTTCTGCTTCCTGCGACGAGCGTTGAAGAATTCACCATCAGGCACAAAACTATATCATACTCAATGAAAATTTGTATCGTCGAGGTGTAGATTTCATTCTCCGACAGTGCCTTATACATGAGGAAGAAGAAATCATTCTTAACGACTGCCACACTGGAGCATGTGGTGGTCATTTTATGGGTTGGAAACAACTGAAAATATTCTACGCACCAGTTACTTTTGGCCTACGTTAATCAAAGATTGCATTGAGTCAGTCAAGAAGTGTTTCCCATGTCATATCTTCTCTTGAAAGATGTGGGCACATCCTTCTCCCATGTTTCCCATCATCGTTGTTGGTCCTTTCACGAAGTGGGGGATTGATTTTACTACATGTCGCCTGACTTCAGCAAGGGGGCATAGTTATATCTTTGTAGCACTAGACTACTTCACAAAGTGGGTTGAGGATATGCTAACGTTTAAAAATGATGGAGAAACATCAACTCTCTTCATTTTTAATCAGATAGTAGCAAGGTTCAACATCCTGAAGGAGATTTTCACTGACCATGGTAGTCACTTCCAGAATAAAATGATGTCCTAGTTAACATAAAATCTTAGGTTGAGGCAAGAACATTTATCACCCTACTACCCACAAGTGAATGGTCAGGTGGAAGTTCTGAATAAGTCCCTCAAGACTATTCTTTAGCGAACGGTCAATTCTTCCAAGTCAAATTGGCATTTGATGTTGTACTCGATGTTATGGCCCTAGCAAATGTTTGTAAATAATGCCATCAGGTTTTCACCTTTTCAAATCGTATATGGGCTTGAAACAGTATTGACTATTAAGTGCTAGACCCCATCTTTAAATTCGGCAGTGTCATTACTGCCAGACACTTCACTGCTTGAGGAACGCCTAGTATATCTCGAGAATCTTGATGAACAACATTGTGATGTAGCCCCATCCAATGAGGTTCAAAAGAAATGAGTCAAGTGTCAGTATGATTGGCCTGTTTGTCCTTGGATTTTCTCGAAAGGTGATCTTGTCATGGTCTATGATAAAGACAAGGATCCCTTGGGGGCAGGCAAGTTCAAACCCATGTAGTTCACACTTTTCATCGTGAAAGAATTATTAAATAAGGGCACTTATCGTCTAGTTGACTTTGAGGGAAATGCCTTGGCGGAGCCTAGAAATGGGCTCTACCTCAAGAAGTATTACTCTTAGGTTGGTCACATGGGTGATTTATTGTACATATGTATATTTCTTATATATTTTTTTGTCTTTCTGTTTTATGGACGTGTCGTTATTTATGTCATGTTTTTTATTGTGGCAGATGTCAAGTGAATCGAAGGTGTTCTTTGGGTTCATGGATGGTGCTAGATGACACACTCAGAGGCTTGATTCCGCAGCTTGGGTGATTTTCACACCTAAAGGCCAATTTCTATCTTCCGGAGGTATCTGTCTAGATGATGCTACAAACAATGTCGTTGAATACAACGCAGTGATAGAGTTGCTTTGTGACACTTTGTCACATGGAATCTCTCACCTTCGGGTCTACTTAGATGCTTAGTTGGTTGTGTCCCAGTTAAATGGATTTTACCACGTTTATGATCCTACTTTACACTGACGTTTCCTTAGGGAACATCTCTTAGAAATTTACTTTGATTACATTACGTATATCCATGTTCCTAGGAGATTAAATCAAATGAAATATGCTTTAGCTAATCAAGTATTAGATTGGCATGTTGCATAAACATAAAAATAAGAACACACATACACATGTACATACATTTGTAAAAAATGTAATCTGTAATATACCAGATATAAAATGTATGCATAACAGAAATAAAATGCTAGTAATGGCAGAATAACAACAATATAACCAGAACATTCACCACA
>SNQJ01S0021754.1:20763-62960 GCA_010110895.2 Picea sitchensis | reverse complement strand
TTAATTTATGAAGGTTAAAGATTTCACACATATGCTTATAAACATTTTAGAAAATGTTTTGTACACTTTCTCATAAACTTGTCCATATTGTTTGTGGATGGCATGATGGTAGAATTCTCAATATAAATATAAGTAGAGGGAAAGGTTCTTTGGGAAAACATTAAGCATTGTTGGGTATCAATGATAGGCTCACTGCATGGTGCTTAATGTTTCTAGACTAAGGACACAATTTATGCATGGCATTCAACCCTCTATAGACACAAAGCTCAATATAAATTTTACCCAGTTCACAATAATTTCATTTCAGAGTTCAAAAAGTTTATCTTTGGTCTTAGTACGTGAAGATTATCAGGTTGTTCAGGGGTGAATAAAAGGCATTTTATTCTCCCATTTTATCTTAAACGTTTTGTTGAGGAAATGTGCAGACAATATAAAACATGGGCCCATTTCTTCAACAAGAGGAGGAAAAAGTAGTACATACCCTTACCATGGAAAATTGGAGATTTCATTGTAAAGCACATAACCCACCTCGACGAACTTGCAAGCCATATTGACCAACTTGGCTTAAAGGACTTCAACAAGAAGAGGAATCTAACAATAAGAGGACAAAAACCATAATTCACCAACTAGTTCCCAGAAAAGGAATCTAACAAGAAGAAAATATAGGACCAGTGGTATTGAAATGAGAAAATCATCAGCTAGAAGTTCAGATGATGGTGGCGATAAAGACCCACCAAGGAAAGATCTTGAAAAATCGAGCACACTGTATAACCTTCTCTTAAAAGAAAAATAAATGTACACCAATAATAGGGTTGAGTAGACATGAAACCAAATAAATCCCACTAGCAATGGATGTTGATGAGCTCATTGAAGAACCCAATTGGTCTTTGCAAAGACTACAAGAAACTAGGGAAATTTTTGAAGTCCTAATTACCTAGGAACCAGAAATCTTCGAGGAAGAATCTATTTACCTTGCACCACGCGACCTACAATTAGGAATCCAAAAAAAAATTACTGGAAAAAACTAATGCAAGAAACTAAAAGTCATTATAAAAGTGGAAATAAGTAATTGACTTTGATGGGGTTACACCTTCGAAAATTGTACAATTCCACGACACAACCGGAGATGCTTTGAAGCAACTTGTTGATATTATGGAAAGAGAAAATTCAGAATTGAAACAAAATATAAAAGAATTAGAAGCAACCTTAATGCCAAGAGATTTATTTCCAAAGCCCTTGAATACAATTCAACCAACACTTGTGTTAGAAAACATTCTAGAAAACAACATTAAATGTAAAGGAAAATCCATCCTGTTGTAAGCAATATGAAAGTATGTTGGGAATGCAATAAAGAAAAGAATAAACCTAATTCAAGAAATTTGGGATCTTGCTCAAAGCACTGCCAATTTTGCATGAAGAATTATAAATTTCAAGGAATATTTGCTGAAATATTTAGAGAATGATAAAGGATTTTACAAGGAAGTTGTGAGTACATTGTTGGCCAAAGTTTCGATTTTAAGCGATGCCCATAGAAAATAGAAAAAAAAATCGTCAGCTACCCGGATGAAAATATCAATGCATGTTGGCTAAGGAGAATAAAAATTTTGACAGAAATGATAAATGAATTAAATACTTTAAAAAATAAAAGGGGCGATTTATTCCTTAAACTTGTCGATCTTACAAAAAAAATTCGATAGCCCTAATCTATTAATGGATACAATGTTCTTATCAAAGGAAATATTAATAGAACAACTTGATGCTTTAAACGTAGCTTGGGAAAATGAATTTACTGAAACAATAGAGTTTTCATAAGAAGAAGTTGAAAAGTGGTTAGTCATGTATATTATTAAAAATGATGAAGTGGATGACACGTTGTACCAATCAGGGATGGGCATGAGAGATTTTTAAAATGAATTATTTGAGATCCAAACTAGACATGAGATCACGATAGCTGTTATTGTTATGCCACCTCAGCCACAACAATATAATTTCTACATATTCTCCAGTAACCCAATGTGTTTTATATGAAATCTCAAAGGTTTTTTCAGAGGTTGATAATTTTGTCTTTCATCATGTCATTTGTACAAAATTTACCGAGAGAATAAGAGTAAATTGAATTGAAACAACTCTAAAATTTCAATACGTACAACATCATTTTTTTAAATATCTTACTAAACTATATAGAAAATCTTAAAAAAAAAATGGTTTTGTTCCATTCAAAGTGCAAAAAATATGACCCTGATTACATGAAGTTAGACTTAGGAGCTAAATTTCGCATTATTTTAACTTACAAATAGCCAAAATTTTATACAAACTATATAAAATCCTTAAAAATTTGAATATTTTTACAAAAATGTCGCCAAACATTTATAGTTTTCCATCCTTAAAATCACCCCTACATGAAGAAGATACCAATACATTTTTTAACAACCAAAATTTCAACTTAAAAAGTCTAAAATTCCATGAAATAAAACTTGTTTGGTCACTCTAAAGTACCGCCAAAAAAAACGTTTATATGATCTTATTGTATCTCACTATTTAAATCGAGGTCAAGAAGCATGAGAACTTTTGCTTACATACCTCCCAAAAGCAGACTACCTAACTTAGGGTATTCTATTAAAACGGATTTCTTCCCTTAAAATTATAAGTTCACAACAAAGAATAGATACAAACGAAATAAGGGTATCAATTGAATAGATTACGGCAAAAGTGATTCTAATCTCTAATCCAAAATGGCACAGTTGTTTCTGCTTAGATTTAAGACAGTTTTGAATAACATTCATGCATGAGATCAAAAGTCTCCTTAAGTTCCAACAAAACATACACATCATTTCGCAGTTCTAACAACCCTCCAAACAAGAGTCCGAGCATTTACAAAAACTGTAAAATCTACCACATACATAAAAAATCTGTCTACAGTTGTAGCAGTTTTTGTAGGCCCTGTCTTTTCATGCATGATCAGTGGACCTTCCTCCTTGTAAAGAAATATGAACATAGTATTCACAAAAAATTCCGACCATGGTTCTGAAATCCGAAAACCAGAACGGTGACCAAATGTTTGGAAGTCACCAAAATCTTAGTTGTTGCATCCCTGATTTGTTTATATTGTTCTGCTAAGATATGATCTCTCCTCACCTTCTTGTACACCACGAAAGAAACAACAGCTGCAGCAACGGCTGTTCCTAACATGGGAGTTATCGCATTTGTTGTCTTCTGTTTGATCTCCAGCTTCACCTGCAGAGGAATTGATATTGAGCTTCAACAAATTATAACTACTACTCTAAACTATTTTAATAAAGTAGGGATTGTGGAGTGGATTGGAACTCTCGCCCAGCTAACAGATCGAAGGATTACATTATTAATTCTGAGTCTTTCTTGGAAGGTGAGTAAAATTTATAGATTCCAATGTTCCAAAGTAAACGTTGTGCTATTTATTATGTTTCTTCTGCAGGAGAGAACCATGCAATCGCTTCATTGAATGAGAGAACCATGCAAACCATAGGGAAGGGGATGTCAAAGAAAACTCAATTTGTACCTGTTTCCACACTCCTTTGGATTTTCCGCTACAAACGCTGTGCATTGAAGATCTCATTTAACTCACGGTTCTCTTGTACCTGTTTCCGCACTCCTTTGGCTTTTCCTGCTATGGACGCTGCACGGAATATCTCATTTTTCGTGCCGTCCTCTGCCCATTTATTGTAATTTTTTCTTAGCGTTTTGTCCAGCACCCCCTCTTCAAGGAAATGACAAATAATGTTTGCCAATAAACATCTTAAATCATGTATTGAATAAACTGAATTAGAGTTAATATCCTTGGCTTTCCAAAATTTATATAAACTAATTTATACAGCCACTGTCATAAAATCCTTGGAGTGGTGCAGTGTATCCACGCAAGGATTTATGTTTCCTTCTTTGTTGTATCCTTCTTCCTCGGACAGCCGCTCCATATTCTCTTTAAGTGGATTCTTCTGTTTCAGTAGGTTATTTGACCTTGCCTCCTCCAATTGATTGTGTCCTCTGTTTTGCCCTTTCTCCTCGTCTGATTGGTTGGGGTTGGAATTTTGAAGAGACTGTATCTTACGATGCTTCTTCCAAACGTTTTCAAGAGTGTTGAATTTGTTGTTCGTTGCGTCATTCACTAATTTGGCTTCTGGATCTAACCAGTCAACAATATTCATGAAACGCCATGGTTGACGACAAGATTCTATACAATAATTAACCACATCAGAATCAGTTCCATCATAAAAGTAGATCATAAAACGTATCAACAACACTACTCTCATCTTCCAAGACTTTTTGCCAACTTTCTTGAAATGTTTTGTATTCAACTTCTGGGTCCCCTGTTTTGTATTCTATTAAACTGATCAATTCTTCAGAACTATTCTTACCATTTTCAATGCCCTTTTTGAAATGATTATGTGTCTTCTCAAACGCCGATTCATTTGCTCTCCACATGCTGTCGGCATTTTCTCCTGGCATTCGTATGGTATCCAGAACTTCGTAGTATTTTGAAAATTGAGAAGATTTATTCTTACTCATTATGAAAGGTCGGATATTTCAAATACAAACTGAGAGAGAAACCAACAGACTTTGCTGAGTAAGACCATGAATTTTTGCACCCAAATCAACATGGTGAGTAATAAAGAAAGAAAAAATCCACACTCACAGAGATCGTCTTTCTGCTGAACAAGTCTCCTTGTCCAAAAATCTTTTAAGTACAAAAAGCACCGTACATATTTAGGAAAACAAAAATCGGTTGTCAACCATCTGAATACCACGACTATGCTTCCTAGTACAACGAAGGGAAACTGAATGGAGTAGGCTAACTCGGGAGCCATTTTCCCTCTCGAGTTATTCTTTTCATGAAAAAAATGGAGCTGAATCTGGTTAGATTTTCAGGGGTAGTCTGAAGTTTCACATGGATCAAAGTTCCATGTATTTCAGAATCTTATCTCAGACTTTTTCCCCATTTTAAATCAATCCAGCTCAAAAAATCAATCAAAATTTTAGATCGACCGAAAATTTAAAAATGAATTGTGAGAAAACCTTCCAAAAAAATAACTCGAGAGAGAAGATTGCTCCTAATTAACCCACTCCCAAACTAAATAGCATAATTTTTTTATCCTTGAGATAAGGTGGAAGTGGAACGTATATTGATTTAGCTACTAATAACACAACGCAAACGGTCACGACCAAGCCAGCGAATGCACCAAATATTGATCTGGCCATGATGTAGTCAAGTTGGGAGGCATAGACCACAATCCAAGATTTGAGTATGTGATCTTCAATTTTGTTGCACAATCTATCTTCAACCAAATTACAACAAGTTGCACAATCTATCTTCAACGGAATTATCATAGGAAGAAAGGGAAAATGGAACGTTTTGAGACATGATGTTTCAGATATCAATAGCTAACTTCTTGTGTAGTATTCAATGTTATGATAGCTTATATATGTTGGTTGGATCATTTTAATATATACACTAAGATATATCAATAACTAACTTCTTGTGTAGTATTCAATGCTGCAATAGTTGATATATGCTTGTTAAATCATTTTAATACATACACCTAGACCTAGATATATCAGATAATGTATATACCAACTACCACAATATTGTATTGAATCAAGTTATTACTTGCCATCATTCAATTGCCTAAAAGAATGATCAGTCAATGGCAGAATGGTCTTGGAGATTTGGGATTGAAAAGCAATAAGCTAAGCTTCCATCCAGCTCCCTTTGTACAATTTAACTACAGTGGGTCCCTTTTTGTACAATTTAAATTTAATATGTGCAATGCTTTGCATCTTCTAGGAAATATAGGTAGATTTAAGTATGTGTAGTCAATGGGTCTCTTTTGTAGAATTTAAGTATTCGTCTCACCTCTTTTGTGAAAGAAACTGATAGGTTTACTCACCTCTTTTCCATCTCCGAGCGAAGAACACTGATCGAATGACAAAGGCATTCCACATTCTCATACTTCTGGTCTAACCTTTGATGACAAAGCCTGATCTCCCCTGAATTCTTTTCTTTCTTCCTCAAATGTTTGCTTCTCTTTCCTTGGGTCAAACTCTGGTGTCTTCTCTGCAACTTTCCAGATTTCCGATTCTTTTGATTTCTTCTCTGGAGTCACTCTGTCTTCTCTTGTAACAACGCCTCCTGTAGTAATAACAACGACTCTAGTATCTACTCTGCGAGGTTCTACTTTGGTCAGTTGTATTTGTTGGTTTCCTCCTCGCCTTTCCTAAGGTTTGGCTAATAGAACAGGGCAATCTTCAATGACATGTTTGAATGAGTTGGAGTAGCTGCAAGTGGTACAAGGGTTTTGTTAGTCCCTTTCCAAGTGTCTTGGCTATGCACAGCTGTAACAAATGATTTGTCCTTGGCCTCGACCCATACCTCCTCCTCTTCCTATTCCTTGGAATCCACCACGAGGATTGAAGTTTCCTCTTCCAGGGGAGTTATATTGTGCAATGTTTCCTTCTTGTTGTACTTTGCCTTGAACTTGTATATATCCCTTGACCTTTCGTGCATAAGATCATAAGCTCTGCAATCCCTATCATCATGCCCCACCGACTTACAAAACGTGCAATACAGATTTGTGGGTGTCTGGACATACTTTTGAAAATAGTAACATTCACCAGGGCGTTGTTGATTTCTACATACCTCGCACCAGGGTAGGGTAACTTTCTTCAAAGGGCTCGGAGCTCCAGATGCCAAGTATTCATGAAATAGGGGCAAGTATTCCTTATCATGGCCCTCTGATTTGCATCTGACACACTAGATGTCTTCTCTTTTTTCCTTCTCTTTTTCCTTCTTCATATCTTCGACCTGCAGAAACAAGCTAGTTAGTTGACTCAGGATTTGACTCATACCTGAGATGGATTCTTCCATCAGGGTTGATTCTAATTTCATGGCAATCTCTAGTGCCTCAGTCTGTGAAGTAATCTTTTGTTTCATCAAGGGAACTCTGATGTGTGGCAAGAGCACAACAATGAACCATTCTTTGTTCTGCTCGTTTGGGATCTTGAAAGTCAAATGACTCGTTAAGGTCTTAAATCTTTGATTGAATTCCCACACAGGTTCAGCTACTCACTGCTTGATTTCTTTCAGCTCTGCAATGCATTGTGACTCCAACTTGGGTTTCTTGAATTCTGCAACCAACACATTCTTGATCTCATTCAACGGTTTAAGCTGTGCAATTCCTTGGACAAGTTTCATGTACCATCTCAATGTGCGGTCTCTTAGGGTAGTACTAAACTAAGCTCTCTTAACTGCTTCATCAGTGACATTCTTAATACTCCATACAGCTTCGCATAAAAACTAGTGTTGATCAGGATCTTCGGATCCATCTCCCCTAAATATAGGGAGTCTCATCTCATCTTCCATAAATATTCCTAGGTTTCCTGACTGAACAGGTACTGAACTGCTTGTACAAGTGCTCTTAGTGTTTTGATAACTGAGGTTACTCTAGTTACTTAATGCTACTGAAACAACAAGAGGAGTAACAATACTTACTTCAACCGACTGGGTAGTTACTGAAGTCTCTACTTCTTCTTGGCGAGGTCTTGCAGTCTTCTCTTACTCTATCCTAACGGACTCTGAATGTTCTTCATCTGTCACATCTGCCTCTTCTCCACTGTAGAAGCCCTCGTCTCCATAGTTCTGCTTAAACAAGTTCCCGAGAGGAACTTCTCTGAATACTCTTCCATTGTGCGTATGTCCAGCCTTTATGTCACTATCGGTGTCTGAATTCTTGAACATTATCTCTTTCGATCTAACCAACTACTATATCTTCAAGTTGTTCTTCTCATGCAATAACATCTTGATCTTCAACTTTAATAAATGTAAAAAATTTCCTTGGGGTCCCTTAAAGAAATATCTCTCTGCTTTGTTATATGACTCAACTCTATCAACAACAAACTCAGTGATATACCCTCCAATGGTGCTATAAAACCAGTGATCTACTACTCTTGGCATGATGTTGTCAACTCTCCTGACCTTCTTGACCAGCGTTATCGTCCAAACCATAGGTGGTCTGAGTCTAATCTCAAACTGGGTATATGCTAATCTGGCTAGCCACTCGTATATCTTCTGATGTATTCCTCCAAATAAGATCTTGTGTATATCAGTAAAGATATACATTTCCAATCAATCTTCTGTGCTAAGATTAGGGTTTCTATTATGTGCTTCAACGAAGTCCTTCTCCTGATCTTCTATCCACTTCTGAATATTTCTCTTCAATGGAAACCACCTTGACACTCCCTCAAGAATATCCTGGTCCTAGCAACCAAACCATTTTTTGGCACAGGGGAAGACCCAGGGTTCAATGCTCAAGAGCGCACCCACAAGCCCTAACTACTCACCCTTTCTCCAACACTTGCAAAGCAGATGCAGTCTCACCCGAAGTAACTATAGGGGGTTGCAAGACACGGGTTTCTACAACCAGAGGAAATGCAAAGTGGATTCAAAGCAACAAAACACAACAACCTAGTATTTTTTATCTTCCTTAAACCTACTGCGTAAGATATATACCAGATCTAACATAATATCACAATAGAAGCATACCAGATGATAAAGAATACATCATCAATCACACACAACACAAGATGTACATGGTTCATACTTTCAATTTCAATGCTAATTTCAAAATTTCAAAATTACAACTTATTATATATGGTAAATCTTAGAATTATATTTTTTTCATTCAATTATATATATATAAACTGTAAGAATTAAAGAAAAATAAAATACAAATTTATAAATAATTAAACATTTAAAAAAATTATATTAATTTATTTTATTTTTATTATAATTCATATATTATAATTTAAAAAAATAATAATTTAATTTATGAAGGTTAAAGATTTCACACATATGCTTGTAAACACTTTAGAAAATGTTTTGTACACTTTATCATAAACTTGTCCATATTGTTTCTGGATGGCATGATGGTAGAATTCTCAATATAAATAAAAGTAGAGGGAGAGGTTTTTTGGGAAAACATTAAGCATTGTTGGGTATCAATGATAGGCTCATTACATGGTGTTTAATGTTTCTAGACTAAGGACCCAATTTATGCATGGCATTCAACCCTCTATAAACACAAAGCTCAATATAAATTTTACCCAGTTCACAATAATTTCATTTCAGAGTTCAAAAAGTTGATCTTTGGTCTTAGTATGTGAACATTATCTCTTGAAGCTACCACCTGTCTCTATTGGAAAAGAGTTTATGAGAATTCTAAGGAATTTACTGTTATTAGGTTGTTCAGGGGTGAATAAAAGGCTTTTTATTCTCCCATTTTATGTATCAGATAAAAGTTTTGTTGAGGAAATGTGCAGACAGTATAAAACATGGGCCCATTTCTTCAACAAGAGGAGGAAAAAGAAGTACATACCCTTACCATGGAAAATTGAACATTTCACTGTAAAGCACATAACCCACCTCGACGAACTTGCAAGCCATATTGACCAACTTGGCTTAAAGGACTCCAACAAGAAGAGGACTCCAACAATAAGAGGACAAAAACCATAATTCACCAACTAGTTCCCAGAAGAGGAATCCAACAAGAAGAAAATGTAGGACCAGTGGTATTGAAATGAGAAAATCATTAGCTAGAGATTCAGATGATGGTGGAGATAAAGACCCACCAAGGAAATATCTTGAAAAATCTCACACTATATAACCTTCTCTTAAAAGAAAAATAAGTACACCAACAATAAGGTTGAGTAGACATGAAACCAAATAAATTCCACGAGCAATGGATGTTGATGAGCTCATTGAAGAACCATGTTGGTCTTTGCAAAGACTACAAGAAACTAGGAAATTTTTTGAAGTCCTAATTACCTAAGAACCAGAAATCTTCGAGGAAGAATCTGTTTACCTTGCACCACGCGACCTACAATAGGGAATCCAAAAAACAATTACTGGAAAAAACTAATGCAAGAAGCTAAAAGTCATTATAAAAGTGGAAATAAGTAATTGACTTTGATGGGGTTACACCATCAAAAATTGCACAATTCAACGACGCAACTGGAGATGCTTTGAAGCAACTTGTTGATATTATGGAAAGAGAAAATTCAGAATTGAAACAAAATATAAAAGAATTAGAAGAAACCTTGATGCCAAGAGATTTATTTCCAAAGCCCTTGAATACAATTCAACCAACACTTGTGTTAGAAAACATTCTCGAAAACAACATTAAATGTAAAGGAAAATCCAGCCTATTGTAAGCAATACAAAAGTATGTTGGGGATGCAATAGAGAAAGGAATAAACCTAATTCAAGAAATTTGGGATCTTGCTCAAAGCACTGCTAATTTTGCATGAAGAATTATAAATTTCAAGGAATATTTGCTAAAATATTTAGAGAATGATGAAGAATTTTACAAGGAAGTTGTGAGCACATTGTCGGCCAAAGTTTAGATTTTAAGCGATGCCCATAGAAAATAGTAAAAACTTGCATCAACTACCCGGATGAAAATATCAATGCATGTTACCCGGATGAAAATATCAATGCATGTTGGCTAAGGAGAATAAAAAAATTGAAAAAAATGATAAATGAATTAAATGCTTTAAAAAATAAAAGGGGCGATCTATTCCTTAAACTTGTCGATCTTACAAAAAAAACTTGATAGCCCTAATCTATTAATGGATACAATGCTCTTATCAAAGGAAACACTAATAGAGCAACTTGATGCTTTAGAGGCAGTTTGGGAAAATGAATTTACGGAAACAATAGATTTTTCAGAAGAAGAAGTTGAAAAGTGGTTAGTCATGTATATTAATAAAAATGATGAAGTGGATGACATGTTGCACCAATCAGGCATGGGCATGAGAGATTTTTAAAATGAATTATTTGAGATCCAAACTAGGCATGAGATCACGATAGGTCCTTTAAGGGAGTATATCGAGGAATGGTTAAAGAAAGCATCATTGAGCCAAAAAATCAAGAAACAGTTGCAGTTGTTACTGTTATGCCACCTCATCCACAACAATATAATTTCTACATATTCTCCAGTAACCCAATGTGATATAATTTCTACATATTCTCCAGTAACCCAATGTGTTTTATATGAAATCTCAAAGGTTTTTACCGTGCAAGTAGCTAATAATTTTGTCTTTCATCATGTCATTTGTACAAAAAAAAATTACGGAGAGAATAAGAGTAAATTGAATTGAAACAACTTTAAAATTTCAATAATTACAACACCATTTTTTAAAATATCTTATCAAATTATACAAAAAATCTTAAAAAAAAAATTACATGAAGTCAGACTTAGGGCTAAATTTCGCCCAAATTCTATAGGATAAAATTATTTTAACTTACAAATAGCCGAAATTTTATACAAACTATATAAAATACTTAGAAATTTGAATTTTTTTACAAAATTATCGCCAAACATTTATAGTTGGCATATGAAGGATTAGAAATATTCGCCAAAGTTTCTACATTTTAAAATAAATTTCCATCCTTAAAATCACCCCTACATGAAGAAGAGACCAATACATTTTTTAACAACTAAAATTTCAACTTAAAAAGTCTAAAATTCCATGAAATAAAACTTGTTTGCTTAGTCTAAAGTATCGCCAAAAAAATGTTTATATGATCTTATTGTATCTCACTATTTAAATCGAGGTCAAGAAGCATGAGAAATTTTTCTTACATACCTCCCAAAAGAAGACTACCTAACTTAGGGTATTCTATTAAAACGGATTTCTTCCCCTAAAATTATAAGTTCACAACAAAGAATAGATACAAACGAAATAAGGGTATCAATTGAATAGATTACTGCAAAAGTGATTCTAATCTCTAATACAAAATGACACAGTTGTTTCTGCTTAGATTTATGAAAGTTTTGAATAACAATCATGCATGAGATCAAAAGTCTCCTTAAGTTCCAACAAAACATACACATCATTTCGCAGTTCTAACAACCCTCCAAACAAGAGTCCGAGCATTTACAAAAACTGTAAAATCTACCACATACATAAAAAATATGTCTATAGTTGTAGCAGTTTTTGTAGGCCCTATCTCTTCATGCATGATCAGTGGACCTTCCTCCTTGTAAAGAAATATGAACATAATATTCACAAAAAATTTCGACCATGGTTCTAAAATCCGAAAACCAGAACAGTGACCAAATGTTTGGAAGTCACCAAAATCTTAGTTGTTGCATCCCTAGTTTGTTTATATTGTTCTGCTAAGAAATGATCTCTCCTCACCTTCTTGTACACCATGAAAGAAACAACAGTTGCAGCAACAACTGTTCCTAACATGGGATTTATTGCATTTGTTGTCTTCTATTTGATCTACAACTTCACCTGCAGAGGAATTGAGATTTAGCTTCAACAAATTATAACTACTACTCTAAACTATTTTAATAAAGTAGGGATTGTGGAGTGGATTGGAACTCTCGCCCACCTAACAAATCGAAGGATTACATTATTAATTCTGAGTCTTTCTTGGAAGGTGAGTAAAATTTATAGATTCCAATGTTCCAAAGTAAACGTTGTGCTATTTATTATGTTTCTTCTGCAGGAGAGAACCATGTAATCACTTCATTGAACGAGAGAACCATGCAAACCATAGTGAAGGGGATGTCAAAGAAAATTCAATTTGTACTTGTTTCCACACTCCTTTGGATTTTCCGCTACATACGCTACGCATTGAAGATCTCATTTAACTTATGGTTCTCTTGTCCCTGTTTCCGCACTCCTTTGGATTTTCCTGCTATAGATGCTGCATGGAATATCTCTTCCGTGCCATCCTCTGCCCATTTATTGTAATTTTTTCTTAGCGCTTTGTCTAGCACATCCTCTTCAAGGAAATGGCAAATAACGTTTGCCAATAAACATCTTAAATCATGTATTGAATAATCTGAATTAGAGTTAATATCCTTGGCTTTCCAAAATTTATATAAACTAATTTCTACAACCATTGTCTTAAAATCCTTGGAGTCATGCAGTGTATCAACACAAGGATTTATGTTTCCTTCTTTGTTGTATCCTTCTTCCTCGGACAACCACTCCATATTCTCTTTAAGTGGATTCTTCCATTTCAGTAGGTTATTTGGCCTTGCCTCCTCCCATTGATTATGTCCTCTGTTTTCCCCTTTCTCCTCGTTCGATTGGTTGGGGTTGGAATTTTGAAGAGACTCTATCTTACGATGCTTCTTCCAAACATTTTCAAGAGTGTTGAATTTGTTGTTTGTTGCCTCATTCACTAATTTGGCTTTTGGATCGAAACGGTCAACCATATTCATGAAACGCCATGCTTGACGACAAGATTCTATACAATAATTAACCACATTAGAATCAGTACCATCATAAAAGTAGATCATAAAACGTATCAACAACACTGCTCTCATCTTCCAAGACTTTTTGCCAACTTTCATGAAATGTTTTTCTTCTACAAGAGTTGTGGGAGCTTCAACTTCTGGGTGCCCTGTTTTGTATTCTGATAAACTGATCAATTCTTTAGAACTATTCTTACCATTTTCAATGCCCTTTTCTAAATGAGTATGTGTCTTCTCAAACGTGGATTCATTTGCTCTCCACAGGTTGTCGGCATTTTCTCCTGGCATTCGTATGGTATCCAGAACTTCGTAGTATTTTGAAAACTGAGAAGATTTATTCTTACTCTTTATGAAAGGTCGGATATTTCGAATACAAACTGAGAAAGAAAACAACAGACTTTGTTGAGTAAGACCATGAATTTCTGCCCAAATCAACATGGTGAATAATAAAGAAAGAAAAAATCCACATTCACAGAGATCGTCTTTCTGCTAAACAAGTCTCCTTGTCCAGAAATCTTCGAAGTACAAAAAGCACCGTACATATTTAGGAAAACAAAAATCGCTTGTCAACCATCTGAATACCATGACTATGCTTCCTAGTACAATGAAGGAAAACTGAATGGAGTAGGCTAACTCGGGAGCCATCTTCCCTCCCTAGTTTCTCTTTTCAGGTAAAAACAATGGAACTGAATCTGGTTAGATTTTCAGGGTTAGTCTGAGTTTCACATGGATCAAATTTCCATGCATTTTAGAATCTTATCTCATACTTTTTCCCCATTTTAAACCAACCCAGCTCAAAAAATCGATCAAAAATTTAGATCGACCAGAAATTAAAAAATGAACTGCGAGAAAACCTTCCAAAAAGGTAACTCGAGACAGAAGATTGCTCCCTAGTTAGACCACTCTTAGACTAAATAGCATACCAAGCCAGCTAATGCACCAAATATTGATCTGGCCATGATGTAGTCAAGTTGGGAGGCACAGACCACAATCGAAGATTTGAGTATGTGATCTTCAATTTTCTTGCACAATCTATATTCAACTGAATTACAACAAGTTGCACAATCTAACTTCAATGGAATTATCATAAGAAGAGAGGGAAAATGGAACGTTTTGAGACATGATGTTTCAGATATCAATAGCTAACTTGTTGTGTAGTATTCAATGCTATGATAGCTTATATATGTTGGTTGGATCATTTTAATATATACACCAAGATATATCAATAACTAACTTGATGTGTAGTATTCAATGCTGCAATAGTTGTATATGCTTGTTAAATCATCTTAATACATACACCTAGACCTAGATATATCAGATAATGTATATACCAACTACCACAGTATTGTATTGAATCAAGTTATTACTCGCCATCATTCAATTGCCTAAAAGAGTGATCAGTCAATGGCAGAATGGTCTAGGAGATTTGGGATTGAAAAGTAATAAGCTAAACTTCCATCCAACTCCCTTTGTACAATTTAATTATGTGCAATCAGTGGGTCCCTTTTTGTACAATTTAATTTTAATATGTGCAATGCTCTGCATATTCTAGGAAATATAGGCAGATTTAAGTATGTGTAGTCAATGGGTCTCTTTTGTAGAATTTAAGTATTCGTCTCACCTCTTTTGTGAGATAAACTGACAAGTTTACTCACCTCTTTTCCATCTCTAAGAAAAGAAGACTAATCGAATGCCAGAGGCATTCCACATTCTCTTACTTCTGGTCGAACCTTTGATGACGAAGCCTGATCTCCTTTGAATTCTTTTCTTTCTTCCTCAAATGTCTGCTTCTCTTTCCTCAGGTCAAACTCTTGTGTCTTCTCTGCAGCTTTCCTGATTCTTGATCCTTCTGATTTCTTCTCTGGAGTCACTCTGTCTTCTCCTGTAACAACGCCTCCTGTAGTAATAACAACGACTCTAGTATTTTCTCTGTGAGGTTCTTCTTTGGTCAGTTGTATTTGTTGGTTTCCTCCTCATCTCTCCTAAAGTTTGGCTAATAGAACAAGGAAATCGTCAATGACATGTTCGAATGAGTTGGAGTAGCTGCAAGTGGTACAAGGGTTCTAATAGTCCCTTGCCAAGTGTCTTGGCTATGCGCAGCTATAACAAATGATTTGTCTTCGGCCTCGACCCATACCTCCTCCTCTTCCTCTTCCTCGAAATCCACTGCGAGGGTTGAAGTTTCCTCTTCCAGGGGAGTTATACTGTGCAATGTTTCCTTCTTGTTGTACTTCACCTTGAACTTGTATATATCCCTTGACCTTTTGTGCATAAGATCATAAGCTTTGCAATCCCTATCATCATGCCCCACCGACTTATAGAACGTGCAATACAGTTTTGTGGGTGTCTGGACATAGTTTTGAAAATAGTAGCATTCACCAGGGTGATGTTGATTTATACATACCTCACACCAAGGTAGGGTAACTTTCTTCAAAGGGCTCAGAGCTCCAGATGCTGAGTATTCATGAAATAGGGGCAAGTGCTCCTTATCATGGCCCTATGATTTGCATCTGACACACCAGATGTCTTCTCTTTTTTCCTTCCCTTTTTCCTTCTTCATATCTTCGACTTGCAGAGACAAGATAGTTAGTTGACTCAGGATTTGACTCATACCTAAGATGGATTATCCCATCGGGGTTGATTCTAATTTCATGGAAATTTCCAGTGCCTCAGCCTGCGAAGTAATATTTTTTTTTATCAGGGGAACTCTGATGTGTGGCAAGAGAGCAACAATGAACCATTCTTTTTTCTGCTCGTCTGGGATCTTGAAAGTCAAACGACCCATTAAGGTCTTAAATATTTGATCGAATTCCCACACAGGTTTAGCTACTCACTGCTTGATTTCTTTCAGCTCTGTAATGCATTGTGACTCCGATTTGGGTTTCTTGAATTCTGTAACCAACGCATTCTTGATCTCATTCAACGGTTTAGGCTATGCAATTCCTTGGACAAGTTTCATGTACCATCTCAGTGCACGGTCTCTTAGGGTAGTACTAAACTGAGCTCTCTTAACTGCTTTGTTAGTGACATTCTTAATACTCCATACAACTTCACATAAAAACTAGTTTTGATCAAGATCTTCAAATCCATCTCCCCTAAATATAGGGAGTCTCATCTCATCTGCCATAGATCTTCCTAGGTTTCCTAACTGAATAGGTACTGAACTACTTGTACAAGTTCTCTGATTGTTTTGATAACTTAGGTTACTCTAGTTATTTAACGTTTCTTAAACAACAGGAGGAGTAACAATACTTACTTCAACCGACTGTGTAGTTCCTGAAGTCTCTAGTTCTTCTTAGCGAGGTCCTACAGTCTTCTCTTCCTTTATCCTAATGGAATCTGAATGTTCTTCATCTGTCAGATCTGCCTCTTCTCCACTGTAGAAGCCCTCATCTTCGTAGTTCTTCTTAAACAAGTTCCCGAGAGGAAATTCTCTGAATACTCTTCCACTGTGCGTATGTCCAGCCTCTGTGTCAGTATCGCTATTTGAATTCTTGAACATTATCTCTTTTGATCTGACCAACTACTACATCTTCAAGATGTTCTTCCCATGCAATAACATCTTGATCTTAAACTTTAAGAAATGTAAAAAATTTCCTCAGGGTCCCTTAAAGAAATATCTCTCTTCTTTGTTATATGACTCAACTCTATCAACAACAAACTCAGTGATATGCCCTCCAATGGTGCTATAAAACCAGTGATCTACTGCTCTTGACACGACGTTGTCAACTCTCCTGACCTTCTTGACCAGCGTTGTCGTCCAAACCACAGGTGGTCTGAGTCTGATCTCAAACTAGGTATATGTAATCTGGCTAGCCACTCGTATAGCTCCTGATGTATTCCTCCAAATAAGATCTTGTGTATATACCTTTCCAACCAATCCTCTGTGCTAAGATTAGGGTTTCTATTATGTGCTTCAACGAAGTCCTTCTCCTGCTCTTCTATCCACTTCTGAATCTTTGTATTCGATGGAAACCACCTTGACATTCCCTCAAGAATATCCCGGTCTCAACAACTGAACCATTTGTTGGCACAGGGGAAGACCCAGGGTTCAATGCTCAAGAGCACACCCACAAGCCCTAACTACTCACCCTTTCGGCAACACCTGCAAAGAAGATGTAGTCTCACCTGAAGTAGCTATAGGGGGTTGCAAGACACAGGTTTCTACAACCAGAGAAAATACAAAGTGGATTCAAAGCAACAAAACACAACAACCTAGTATTCTTTATCTTCCTTAAACCTATTGCGCAAGATATATACCAGATCTAACACAATATCACAATAGAAGCATACCAAATGATAAAGAATATATCATCAATCACACACAATACAAGATGTGCGTGGTTCACCCTCTCTCAAGGGATACGTCCACAGAACTGTGCTTTATGATATATTAAATGGAAGCATACAGTTCTATCTGCGCACTTAGCTGTAGATCTCTCTTTCCCAAACCCTATGCATCCAGTTACTAGGTTGATCTTCACACCCAGTTGAAGATCTTACAACACAAGCTTCCCTCACAATAAAACACTTCTTTCTCAATAGCAATCACTCATCATCATCATCGAACCTATCCTAGGTCCTCTTGACCTTTATTTATACATTACAATATCTCACTGACATCCTTAGGCCGAAACCTAGGTGTCCAAAACCCTAAATGTCAAAACCTTAGGTGTCTAAAACCTTAGGTCAACTTGACCCGTGTTTTCAAGGATTTGCTAGCCTCTCTTTCCCTCTTTCTCGAGTGGTGCTCCAAAGAACTCATTAACATCTTTTTCCGCTTGTTGAGTTGTCCACGATTCGTCTTCCATGTTGATATGTCATCCTCAATCTCCTCATCCAATGGCTTGCTTCTCTTACTTCGCCCCATACTTTCTTCTCTTTTTCTCACTTTGACCCAATGTTAGTCACTTCACCTTCTGTGCAGTTCATGTTTTTCCTTTTATTCCTTGATATTCGCTTGCTTCCATAATCAAGGGAAAACAGGTCCCCAACACTCACCTATGACTCGTCCCAAGGCACTTCAGGTTTGACTCTTTTGTTTTACTTCGTCCTCAGGCTGCATAGGGAAGCATGTACTTCCTTCTCTATTCCTCCCTTCCTTCCTTGTGCAAACTGTCTTTTCTGTGTCTGGTACCCTATTTCAACTGTACCTGGTGTTAACTCTAAAAAACGCACCAGCATTTTTGAAGGAAATATGCTTAATCTTGTAGGGAAATTTTGACTAGCTTCCCTAGCTCCAAATCCAAATCTGATTGTACCATTGGAAATCTTACGATATGCATATGTTGATCGACTATTGGAACGTGCAAAACGGATATTTTATGGCTGAGAAAATTGATTTTTCCCAAAGGCAGTTTTTTCTGAAAATTCTGACTTTCGGTGGTTAAATTACCCAGGAATTGTTCCAGTCAACCACCGAAAGCCTGTTCTAACCAGAATTTTTCAAAATTTCGCCCAGATCAGGGATTTTTGAAGCATAATGAGATGAAACCTCTTGGAATAGACATATGGTGAATTATCAAGTCCAGCACAACAGTTAGTTTTGACAAATGGTGGAGAAAGGAGGTTTTTCAAAGGTTTTTGATGTCTTTAACAAAGGCAGAAAAGCAGGACACCTTGCCACATCAGCCAGCTCAACTTGGTATCCATGGGAGAAGGATCTTTTAGCCTTGGGAGGCTGTGCTTCACTTCACCAACAATCAACAAGAGAAAGAGATCATGAAATCTGGGATTGACCTAATTCTTGGGGATTATCCCACATATTTGGCAACTGAATTTTGACTTGCTATTTTTAGATGATTTGATCCATGTTTTCAGGATCTGAAAACTTTTTGTAAAGGCTATAAATCCTAGGAACTCATTTTGATAAAGGGTTCGATTCTGGATAGAGAAATACTCTTTTTGTACTCAGACTTAATTTTCGGACTTTCTATGTTATCTGAGATCGAAGGTTCCTTTCAATTTTGATTGTCAACTTTCCATATTTCTTCTGCATTATTATCTGTGTTGCCAAGCTTTGAATGGATGTTATCCATTGTTTAGCTTATAGCGATGTGTTCTCTTGATTTTCTCTTAGACCACCTTTTTGCCTTTGGTTTAGTTACAATTTTTTTCTCCACCCACTTTAAAGCTATCTTTTGATTAATCAATCTTTGAGAGCCTTGTCTATTTGTTTATCATTTCTCACGTTTGAATGCCATAAGCTATATTGAGTTGTCCCATTGGTCCACCTTTATAAAATACAAAAACATTCATTTGCTTAAAGTTACCAAGAGCCTTTGATGCGCAGCCACAAAGGAGAGTTTCTTGGAGAGATAATAAATTAAGCTTGGCTATGGGGAGAGGAGATCGAGCTTCAGCTTCCGGGAGCGACATCAGATCTATTTCTCGATGATAGACAAGGAATGAACACTATCAGGTTGTAATCATATATCTAGCGACCCATGAAGGGCCAGTTAAATTGTGACTCCGCGATATTCAAATGTCAAAAGCGTTATTTGCTCTTTTGGCTTGGCGGTTTGCACCTCTTGACTTCTCTTCAATTCCTAGTTTCCCATCCGATTGCACCCAATATATGAGATGGGGAGTTACTACGCCTATCTTCAAAGAAAGAAAAAGACAATCTGAGAACACCTCGTCAAGTTTCGAAGGTGCATGGATCTATTGAATCTACAGCATGAATATGTTACGTTGAAGATGTTCATGACAAAATTTATAATAATTGATGCACGTCGGTGGTATTTTTCTTTACCTCCTTCTGGCATTTCATCATTGAAGGATTTACACAGAGCATTCACTAAGCACTCCAAAAGGTGTTTTTCAAATGAGTTTGCATTTGATATTAATTCGCATGAAGCCGAATATATAGATTACATTGTAGAAACGGTGGAAATCTAGAAAGAGCTTCCCCCTCATAATATGTCACAGCCTGTAAATGATCTTCAAGATATTGTGTTTCCCATCAAAATGAACTACAAATGGATTATATAAAAGCGGAAGCGCTCTCTTTCCATCCTTAGTCGATTGTTATGAATTGGAAGAGATGGTTTCTTTAGCCACTGAGAGATGATCAAGATGTCTTCATGAGATCGAGTTATCCTTTCGAAAACTACGAATATGTTTAGAGGCGGTGGCGATGCTCGTAGAGGCAGTCTCAAACAATGAATAGAAGGGCAGGTTTCAATCTTTTGATTGCGACACATGATAAAACTGATTGAAAGGATCCAGCAGGTTAAGAAAGTATTAGACTTGTAATAGATGTTGAAAGCGTACATCTCCAGGACTTTATGAGAAAAGACAGATTAAATGGACATTTGCGGGAAGGGAAGTAAAATGGTTAGGATCGAAATTCGGTTCATGTTTCTCCAGTAGAGATCTCGCAGCCTACATTCAACAGAGAAACCAATGAAGTCAGGCAGCAATAGTTTGGTTGTCAGTTGGACCGACAATGAGGAGAGGTATTTCATCATGTTTTCATGATCCTTTTGCTAACACTATTTGGATTCCATGGTATAAACCCAAGGATATTTTTGTCAAAAGGAGATTGTTTTTACCATCTGCTCAAATCTTTCTTCTACATGATATGGTCTTTATTATTGTTGGGTCAAGATTCAGTGATGATAATGATCATCGGTTTCACTTGGCTTCTTTGGAAGCATGACTTCACTTGATGAGAGGAAATACATTTGGTTAAAGTAGGGTAGTTTAGGAAATAAGCTCTTTCTAGAGCATTTCTTTCTTCTAATTTGCAATAAAAATAGCAGTGAGCTTGTGTGAATAAAGACATGTTTGAAGGTGTACATAGATTAGATCATAGTGCTTAACATACAAGAGGCCTTTGGAAAGGCAAACTTTTCATAAATAAAAAATTATAGTCCCTGTAGTACTGATGTCTATCGGTCTAAAGTACGCCATCAAAGAAATCTTCAAACTGAATTGTTGACTATTCTGGTTCAATGATGAGTAGCTGGCTTAATCGTTGTATCACCGGATGCATGCACTATCGTACAACCAGCCTGGCGGGTGGCGATAATGGCCAGTGGCTCGCTCTCAATGATTTCTTGAATAACCTATCACGACGAAACGGAGTTTCTATGCGAAAAGCAGGGAGATATCTTGAAATGTGTTGCTATATTCGTTCCACCTTAATGAATAGGAGATGTACTCGGCGATGTCATGTCTGAGAGATTGCAGGCATACTTGTACTACTTCATGTCACCCTTCTATTCCATGCCCTGATACAAGATGTGAATTGCTAGTGACTATTACTTGTTCATGTGGTCGATTGATTGCAAAGGTCTCATGTGATGCTGGAGGCCTCAGACTTGATCCAGTCCTTGAAGCCTCTGTTCTTCACAAATTGCCTGCTCCTCTTAAGCTAGTGTAGTCAAATTCAAATAGAGTACCTTTGGGCCAGAGAAAGCTTGCATGTGATGATGAATGTACAAAGTTGGAGAAGAAGGAGATTTTGGCAGATGCTTTTGGCATTTGCACAATAATTGATCTGCTAGGGGTGAGTGAACAGATTTCAAAACTTCTGGCTGAGTTGATCAGGAGAGAACCACAATAGGTTTCGGTTGTTGAGGAAAGGTTTAGATACTTGGTTTTGGGGAAAACAAAATCTAGCTCAAACAGTATTCGTGTGCATGTTTTTTGGTCCTATGCCAAAGGATAAAGGGATATGTTGAGACATCTTGCAGAAAGATGGAGCCTCTTCATATATTCAGCCGGATGGGAACCAAAACATTTTCTGATCATACAGGCTACACAGAAGTCAAGAGCCCCAGTGCGTAGCATAATTCCCAAAGGCTCACTTCCTACCATAGGGCTTGTGCAACCTCCACCTTTCAATTCTTTTGTAGATATGGATCTCAGGCTTGTCCTTGCATTGTTTGATTTACCAAGAGAGGCAGAAGTGAGTTCCTTGATTTTGAGGTTTGGAGGGGAGTATGAACTTGTATGGCCGAATGACAAGAATGCATTAGTAATATTTATAGATCCTGCAAGGACTGCAACTGCTCTTAGACGTATGGATCATGCATCTGTATATCAAGGTGCAAAGTGTAGTCCCTCATAATGGTAGATTTCCCAACCGCAATGCCTGGGCAACAAAAGATGGATCAACAATTTTTGCAAGCAGAACAAGGCTGTGTGTTCTGGGAAATCAACCCGGATGTGGCCATGAGGGGAGGGACTCGATCTATGATTGCATTCAAGCGCTCCAATGGCACATTCCTCATCCAGATCATGCATGAAGATGTCAAGCGAGATGAGAACGAATGCCAAATATTCTGGATGCCTGAAAACACCAACGAGAGATAACATAAATTCTGCATCTCCTTCAAGTCTGCTTCTAGTTATATCAAATAGTGACTCCGAGTAAGCCAAAGATCATATGTCTTCATAAGACGAACTCCAATTTCTTGAAACTTGATGTCCTCGCAATTTTCTCTTTCCCCTGATCATTCGATGGAAAATTTGAAAGACAAGACTTGCAGCAGTAATGGTCGACAAAGAGAATCCGGATCAGTTATGGCCCGAAAGTGTAGTGAATAAAAGCGCAGGACGGTTGAGCATATTCCGGACAGCGGTCGGTCCTATTTCAAGGATTTAAACAATGGTTATTCGAGAAGGAAACTTTTAAGCTTCCTGCGGTGATGATAAACTTGTCCAAGATTTGGAATGTTGATTCTAGCATTGCACAAAACTATCGCAGCTCTACGAAGAAGGTGAGTCACGGTCGGTTTAGCTTGGACGACCATTTTTCTCATATTTGCTGATAAGTTTGTAGTGTGGGTAACGACAACAGTTAATGCTGACAAACTTAATTGTAAGACTGACAAGGCGGACCCTCTTCTTGCTCACTGCTGCAGTATCATTACAGGTCATTTATGTCACGGTTCTTGTTGAGCATCTACCTTCGTTAACTGAATGTTGCCTATATCCTCTGTCAAATGGAGATTTTATTCCATTTTTGAACTTCAATGCTTGCTGAAAAATAAAAATGAAAAGCGTGAGAATTACGTTCAGGAATACCACGACTATAGCTTCGAATCTAGTGTGTAAATTACGTACTAGTTGTCTTTCATTGCTCGAGTTAACCACAGGTCAATTCAGACTCATGATTGCTATCTAAATTTTCTTCCTGATTTGTTGAGCTATAGTTCAATATTTGTCAAATTATGAATACCTATCGCCTTGTCAAAAGCTCGATTCAATACTTGCCTAAACATTTGTTTCTGTTTTGTTGAGTCACGTTTTGGTTGATTGAATTATAGCATTTGAACTTGACTTATATTACTGGTTTGAGTCGTTAATGTCTCCATGATGTTGTTGATGAATCACAGGTGGAGACCATGGACAAATGATTTCTGCAAAACAGAGGTGTGCTTAAGAATATTTATAGGCTAAAGCCTATATATATAGTCATACTCAACCACAACAGCAGTCTATTGACCTCCAGCACAGGATCATGCGGGTTTGGAAACCCTTGCCGAGTACCAGCTCCATGGAGGAGAAATACATGTTGAAATACATCATGGAGGAGATTACAAGTTTAGTCAAAAAGAAAGGAGCTTCATCTAAGAAGCCTTGAAGTCATTTACAAACATGCAGGAAGAAGCAGTTGAAGGAGAGGAAGAGGAGATTAAATGAAAGGTTGTTGTTGGCGAGAAAGAAGGAGTTTCTCTAAAGAATCGCAGAACTAAGTAACCCGCAGCGGTAATTGAAATTTGAAATTTTGATTTCTGAAAATGTTTCTAAATCTTCGATTGGTTTAGGCGAACTTTGTTGTGTGCTCATTAATCATCGAAAAGAAGTGCTTTCGGTGAATAAGGTGCTTAAATCCAAATAAATGTTAACCACGAAACCTATAACTAGGCAGAAAAGATGAGGTACGCAGTTGAGGTGGCGATCCAAATCTTTTGAAAACACTCATGATGGATAGTCGATGAATTATCATTGAGTTCAAATTCATTTTTTGGTATATAAAGATTTGAAAAGGTGGCCAAGTTGGTTTTGGCAATTATTTTGGTGGAAACAAGTTGGATTTTGCAAATATCAGAGAATCTAAAAAAATGATTTCTACCTGAAGTTGTTACTGTTTTGATACACGATCCAGAAAAAATTTACAGAGGCAGGGTTGCAACAGGCAACACTCTTTGTTGGTGGCATCACAGCTTGAGTTTTTATTATCACTACAAACTTATTGGTGGCTTCTTTATAATCACACACAATCCGATTGGATTTTGGTTCCTTGTAGTCCTTGATCACCTTTCATACCTTGTAGAAAATGCTAGTGGTGCTTCTGACTTGGTTTTCTCATCATGTTTTGGAAGAAATTTTGAAATATGCAATTAGTAAAATCTCATTTTCTCTCCTAATCATGGAAGATAGTCGTGGTGTATGTGCCTGTTGACCTAATACTGAGAATTGGAAGCAAATCCTAGTATTTTATATCAGTTTGGAACTTTACTTTTGGGAGATCATCCGAGTCAAAAGTACATGTACTTGAGGTGTGTGACTGTTTGCTTTCACTTGCATTTCATGGAGACCTTATGCGTGAGAGAACTGTTGCTAACAAAGTCTTCTAAATGATCCTGGAAATGCTTGGCTATTCAAAGGAGGACATCCAAAGGATACCAAGACTTTCACAAATTGGATGAGGGCATCTCATGTCAATGTTTGTTGACATTGAACCATTCCACAAGGCTGCAAAGGCACATCAACTTTGGCGGGGGCTGAATATATATAGACAACTACATCTGTGCACTTTTTTTTGTTGAATACCATATCTGCATTTGGTTGTGGCTTATTGGCATCTGGGGTTGACATTGGCTACTGATTTGTGGTTTTACAAATATCTGTTACCATTCGTTTTTATCCTCCTTTTGCATATATAACTTTCTTGTAGGTCTTTTTCCAGGAAGAAGATTTTCACATGAAGGATGTCTACTATTCTAAGCGAAGGATTTTATGGGAAACTGCAATAAAGTGGAAGACTGGGTTGCACGTATTGACCATCTAATGAGCAACATGAAGTGAAGCCTGAGTAGCTTCACAAATAGGATAAATCAGTCAATCACCAAGAAAATTAAGTACAGAGCAGAGCAGAGGGATATTCTTTTTGCATGAATCGAGATTCATCCGGTTTTCAATTTTTGGGTAAGTTTTACGTTTTGATTGGTTTTAGAGGCAGGTGTGTGTGCTCATTAACCACGAAAAGGCTCGAATGACTCCATGGCCCAATACTAAAGGCACAAGGTCTGCTAGGTTCTTAGAAACCTCACAGGGAGATATCCGACCAGGTTGGAGCCAGATGTTAACATTAAAAAACGCACCAACATTTTTGTAGGAAATATGCTTAATCTTGTAGGGAAATTTTGACTAACTTCCCTATCTCCAAATCCAAATATGATTGTACCATTGGAAATCTTATGATCTGTAGTGTCGATGGAGCTATTGGAACGTGCAAAGCGGATATTTTATGGCTGAGAAAAGTGATTTTTTCCAAGGCGGTTTTTACGAAAATTGACTTTCGGTGGTTAAATTACCTGGAACTATTCAGGTCAACCACCGAGAAACTTTGTTTCTTCAGAAATTTTCAAAATTTCTTGGATCGAGATTTTTGAAGCATATGAGATGAAACCTCTTGGAATGGACATATGGTGAATTATCAAGTCCAGCACAGCGGTTAGTTTTGACAAATGGTGGAGAAGGAGGTTTTTCAAAGGTTTTTTGATGTCTTTAACAAAGGAAGCGAGGACACCTTACCATCAGCCCGACTCGAATTGGTCTCCATGGGAGAAGGATATTTTAGCCTTGGGAGGCTGTGCTTCACTTAACCAACAGTCAACAAGAAAGAGATCATGAAATGGGATTGACCTCATTCTTGGGGATTATCCCACATATTTATGGCCAATTTTGACTTATTTTTAGATGATGATTTGATCCATGTTTCGGATCTAGCGTTGTAAGAGCTATAAATACTAGGAACTTCGGTTTGATAAAGGAGTTCGATTCTGGATAGAGAAATACTTTTTTTGTACTCAGACTTTCTATGTTAATCCAGATCACAGGTTCCTTTCAATTTTGATTGTCCGCTTTCCATCTTTCTTCTGCATTATTATCACGTGTTTATCCAAACTTTAATGGCTGTTATCCCATTGTTTTAGCTCATAGCGATAATAATTCTCTTGATTATCTCTTAGACCCTACATTGTACCTTTGGTTTATTTACAATTTGTTCTCCACCCACTTTAGGCACTGGCGATTAATCAATCTTTGAAACCTTGTCTATTTGTTTATCATTTTCATGTTTGAGTGCTATAAGTTGTATTGAGTTGTTCCATTGATCCACCTTTATAAAAATACAAAGCATTCATTTCTTAAGTTACCAAGCACTTGATCCACCTTTATAAAATACAAAAACATTCATTTCTTAAGTTACCAAGCACCTTTGGTCTGCAACCACAAAGGGCTTCTTGGAGAGATAACACCTGGTACCTAGACCCTTCATCTTTTTCTTTTATCGAGAGCTACGAGGTAGCTCGTTGTCATAGTACAATTTCAATCGGCTTCCATTCCCCATTCAATGTCTTTAGCTACGTAGATCCTCCTTCTATAACATATACGACTTCAAATGGCCCCAACTAGTGTGTTCTAAACTTCCCTAGATGCTTCAGGAACTTACTGTCATAGACCAACACCAGGTCTCCTTACTTTATTGTCTTCTTCTTGATGTGCCTGTCATGGTAGGCCTTTTCTCTTTCCTTTTGAACCTACTAGTGAAATCCTGCAATAAATCTATCTTAGTCAAGTTCTACCAACTGCGCAAGCCTCTCTTGCACAATGCCAGTGTTATTCATGTCTGTAAAGGCTACAATTCTGAGACTAGGAACCAAATACTCCATCGGTACAACTTCTTATAGACCATAGACCAACTTAAAGGTGGTCTACATGGTCATGTTCTTGCAAGTGGTTCTATAGGCCCATAATACTGCTAGTACTCTCAAATCCTAGTCATCCCTTTTCACACTATATATCTTCGTCAGCGTTGTCTCCAAGATATTATTAAAGGCTTTGACCATCCCATTCGCCTGTGGATGGTAAGGTGTGCTCTTTTGATGGTGTGCCTCAAATTCCTGTGTCAAAGATTCAATAGTCTTGTTAATAAAATGCGTACCTTGATCACTCATCAGGATCTTTGGGCATCCAAACCTGGTTATGATATCCTCAAAGATAAATTGTGCAGCTTTAGTTGCACTACAATCCTTAATTGCTCTTGCTTCTTCCCATCTGATCAAGTACTCTATTGCAATAATTATGTATCTAGCTCCTGTGCGCTTCCCTGGTGGGTTGATAGGTCCCACGAAATCAATGGCCCATTTATCAAAGGCTTGTAAGGTTAGCTAAGGTTCTAAAGGCATCTCATCTCTCCTAGAAGGTTTCCCAACTCTCTGGCATACGTCATAGGCCTTATAGTATTCCTTAGCACCTTTTTGTAGAGTAGGCCACCAAAGGCCAACTCTAAGAATCTTCTGCATTGTTTCTTCCCTGCGTAGTGTCCTCCTATGTTTCCCTCATGTGCTTCTGCGAGGATCAATGGTCTCTTTGTCTCCATGACACATCTCCTCAAGATCTCATCGAGTCCCATCTTTTATAGTTGTCCAGCTATAAGTGAAAATCCTGCAACGTGCACTACCAATTGTTTCTTCTGGATGATTGTATAATCACTAGGTGCCATTCTTGTTGACATGAACTGTACTATCTCTGGGAAGTGGTCATCCACTCTCCTGATGGCCAACAACTATGCATTCGATAGTGTATCCTCCAAGCTAGTTGGTTCTTCCCCATGCTCTAACCTAGACAAGTGGTCATGTCCTTTATTCATCCTCCCTGGCTTAACCACAATTTCAAAATCGTATTCCTGAAATAACAACAGCCACCTACAAATTCTCCCCCCCAACATTGGCTTTTTGACCAGGTATTTCAGTGCAGAGTGGTCAGTGAACATATTGAAATGTCCTCCCAGCAAATGGTGTCTAAATTTTTGTAGTGCATACACCATAGCTAATCCTTCTCTTTCAGTGGTGGTGTAATTTATCTCAGCTGTGGAAAGTTTCCTACTAGCAAAGGCTAAAGGGTGGTCAATGTCTCCTTCTCCTGTTTGTGCTAGAACTACTCCTAATGAAATGGATGAGGCATCGACATGCACATGAAACTCTTTGCTCCAATCTAGGAAAACCAATATTGGCGTAGTAACCATGTTTTGTTTCAGTGTGTCAAATCTTTGCTGGCATTCATCTGTCCATTGAAAATGACAATATTTCTTTAACATCTTCTCCATAGGTGTTGTTATCTGTGCATACCCCTTCATGAACTTCCTGTAGTATCCTATCTGTCCTAGTGCAGTGTGCAGTTGTCTCATTGAAGTAGGGGGAGGTAGATCAACAATAATGGTGATCTTGGAGGGATCTACCAACAACCCATGCTTGCATAAAATATGTCCTAGAAAAACTCTAAAAGGTGATAAAAATATGCACTTCTTCAGGGCAATCTGGCATTGCCTTCATTTATCCAACATTAGTATTAAACATTCAATGTGATCTTTTAATAAGATAAACACAGTCCAATCATCAAAGTATGCTTCTAAAAGTTTATGTAAAAACTCTTTGAATGATTCGACCACCACCTTGGAAAAGATGGCTGGTGAATTCTTCAGTCCAAAGGGCATCACTGTGTATTGGTAAGATCCCCATTCTATTGCAAATGTGGTTTTATGTCGGTCTTATTTGGCAATCTTGATCTGATGGTATCCTGAAAATCCATCTGTGAAGGAGTAGACCTCCTATTCTCCAAAATTATCTAACACTTTGTCTGTGAACGGTGTAGGAAAGGGATCATGAAAGCATGCATCATTCAACTTCCTCAGGTCGACACAGATCCTGATCTCTCCTATTTTCTTGTCTTGGACCACCATAGGACTGACCCATTCTAACTCTTTGACAGGTTCTATGATTCCTTCTTCTAGCGTTCTGTCGAGCTCAATTTTGACTTTCTCCTTATACTTGGGATTCAATCGGTAGGGTCTCTGTTTGACTGGTCGTGCATCTGGCTTCAAGAGAATCTTCATCTCCCCCATGGGACCTTTAATGCCCTTCATCTCAGTGAAAGTCATTGGGAAAAGGTCCTGATATTCATGCAACAATTCTATGATCTTGTCAATAGTGGTCTCATCCCAGTAATCTCCAACATTTTCCAGTTTAGGTGTTTCCTCCGTTCCTATATTGACTTTCTTAATTTTAATGGGCTTCCCAATGAAGGATAGTTTGACTCCTGGTCCTTCTACCTCTCTCTTCCTTTTTGTTTCTACGATGTTCACCTTCCTAGGATCATCGTCTTCATCAACATTGATATTGTAACAACCTTGCAATTTATGAAGAGGTGTAGTCCATTCATCCTCTTCTTGCTCCTTGGGGAGGCTAGGTGCCTCCTCAAACACTTTTTGTCTGACAATCTGTAACGCTTGATCCACTGTAGGATATTGGATTTCAAACAAAAAGGTGGTTACAAAGTTCTGAGTCATACCTTCCCAATTTGTAGTGATGAGGCACAGTTCATCTTGTAGATACCAATTAATAGGTGTTGTGTCCAGAGTGTTAATAAATTTATGCACCCACTGCTCTTGAGGGATGCTTCTCCAAGCCTCTTCGCAACTTCGCATATGGTATTTTTCACATCTCTTACTTGTGTACCAAACTATGCATACTGCAATGTTCTCTGAAAATTGCGTTGTCATCAAAGTGCAACAATGCACCCATTCTATAATATTATTCTTGTGTGTTCCCCACCATCTTGTTGGAGTATCTTTCAGTTCTTCGTCCAGTTCCAACAACCTCTGTTGCACCAGTACAACTTCTTTAAACTCCAACAAGAAAGTTTCTAAGTGATTCAATCCATCAAAAGTAGGCAGGTTACTTATTGTTGTGTCGATCCAACGAACTTCTTTGGTCAATCTAGCACATATCCACACAGAAACCTCATACATCTTATTCTGTTAGTTTTCCAGTGCTTCTTCTAAATCTGATGAGCATGCGCTCTCACTTTTCTAGCTCAAGTTCCCATCTGCTATAGGATTGATGTAATCATGTTTGTCTGGCTGTCAATTTGTAAATATTCTATAGTTCATATGCACGATCTTCGTCTCTGATCAACTCTGTGTATCTGCGACCTTCATTAGGATGCAGAGGTGCAATGACCCTAAGGCCATTACCCTTGAATCTCATTCTCCTTTTATTAAGATCCACAACAGTTGAATTATTAAAGGCCCAATCAATTCCTAACAACGCAGGATAAGGACAACTCTCGTCCAGTATCTCAATTACTTTGAAATCCACAAATTCTCTTACCTCGCCGATGTCCATGAGGAAATGTTCTAGTCTTCCAAAAGGACCTATGGCTTGGTCGTTAGCCATTATAAGTCTAATAGAGGAGTAAATCAGCTTCGGCTTCCCCATCAGTGCCCAGGTTTGCTTCGTCATGACATTGACTCTTGACACTAAGTCAAGGAGCACATGATCTATATCATAGTCTCCTATCTGAGAATTCAAGTGTAGATCCTTATTTTTCCTTCTCTTTATTGACACTTGGTTCACATACCTATTCAACATAGGGTCCACTCTTCCTATCCCATACTACCTAACCAAGTTTTGTAGTTCTTGTATGGATTTTTCATCCTTAATAAACTCAATAAATGTGTACATGAAATTGACAAGTTTACTCACCTCTTTTCCATCTCCAGGTGAAGCGGACTGATCGAATTCCAGAGGCATTCCACATTATCTTACTTTTGGTCAAACCTTTGATGACGAAGCTTGATCTCCTTCGAATTCGTTTCTTTCTTCCTCAAATGTCTTCTTCTCTTTCCTCGGGTCAAACTCTTGTGTCTTCTCTGGAGCTTTCCTAATTCCTAATCCTTCTATATTCTTCTCCGGATTCACTCTTTCTTCTCCTGTAACAATGCCTCCTCTAGTAATAACAACAACTGTAGTATATGCTCCATGAGGTTCTGCTTTGATCAATTGTATTTGTTGGTTTCCTCCTCATCTCTCCTGAATTTTGGCTAACAACACAGGTCAATATTCAATGACATGTTCAAATGAGTTGCAGTAGCTTCAAGTGGTACAAGGGTTCTGACAGTCCCTTCCCAAGTGTCCTGGCAACGCGCAGTTGTAAAAAATGATCTATCCTCGGCCTCGACCCATACCTCCTCCTCTTCCTCTTCCTCGAAAGCCACAACGAGGGTTGAAGTTTCCTCTTCCAGGGGAGTTATAATGCGCAGTGTTTCATTCTTTTTGTACTTTGCCTTGAATCTTGTATATATCCCTTGACCTTTCATGCATGAGATCATAAGCTCTGCAATCCCTATCATCATGCCCCGCCGACTTACACAATGTGCAATATAGATTTTTGGGTGTCTGGACAGACTTTTGCAAATAGTAACATTCCCCAGGCTGATGTTGATTTCTACATACCTCACACCAGTGTAGGGTAACTTGCTTCAAAGGGCTCGAAGCTCCTGATTCCAAGTATTCATGAAATAGGGGGGAGTTCTCCTTATCATGGCCCTCTGATTTGCATCTGACACACCAGATGTATTCTCTTTTTTCCTTCCCTTTTTCCTTCTTCATATCTTCAACCTTCAGAGACAAGCTAGTTAGTTGACTCAGGATTTGACTCATACCTGAGCTAGATTCTCCCATCGGGGCTGATTCTAATTTCATGTCAATCTCCAATGCCTCAGCGTATGAAGTAATATTTTGTTGCATCAGGGGAACTCTGATGTGTGGCAAGAGCGCAACAATGAATAATTCTTTGTTCTGCTCGTCTGGGATCTTGAAAGCTAAATGGCCCATTAAGGTCTTAAACCTTTGATCGAATTCCCACACAGGTTCATCTACTCGTTGCTTGATTTCTTTCAGCTCTGTAATGCATTGTGACTCCGACTTGGGTTTCTTAAATTTTGCAACCAACGCAATCTTGATCTAATTCAATGGTTTAGGCTATGCAATTCCTTGGAAAAGTTTCATGTACCATCTTAGTGCAGGGTCTCTTAGGGTAGTACTAAACTAAGCTCTCTTGACTACTTCGTCAGTGACATTCTTAATAATCCATTCAACTTCACATAAAAATTGGTGTTGATTAAGATCTTCAGATCCATCTCCCCTAAAGATAGGGAGTCTCATCTCATCTACCATAGATCTTCCTAGGTTTCATGACTGGATAGGTACTGAATTTCTTATACCAGTGCTCTGAGTGTTTTGATAAATTACGTTACTTTGGTTACTTAACGCTGCTGAAACAACATGAGGAGTAACAATACTTACTTCAACCATCTGTGTAGTTTCTAAAGTATCTAGTTCTTCTTTGTGAGGTCCTTTAGTCTTCTCTTCCTCTGTCCTAGTAGACTCTGAATGTTCTTCATCTGTCAGATCTATGTCTTCTCCACTGTAGAAGCCCTCATCTCCATATTTCTTCTTAAACAAGTTCGCAAGAGGAACTTCTCTGAATACTCTTCCACTGCGCGTATGTCCATCCTCTGTGTCATTATCACTATCTGAATTATTGAACATTATCTCTTTCGATCTGACCAACCACTGTATCTTCAAGATGTTCTTCTCATGCAATAACATCTTGATCTTCAACTTTAAGAAATGTAAAAATTTTCCTTGGGGTCCTTTAAAGAAATATCTCTCTACTTTGATATATGACTCAGCTGTATCAACAACAAACTCAGTGATATACCCTCTAATGGTGCTATCAAACTAGTGATCTACTGCTCTTCACATGACATTGTCAACTCTCTTGACCTTCTTGACCAACGTTGTCATCCAAACCATAGGTGGTCTGAGTCTGATCTCAAACTGGGTATCTGCTAATATGGCTAGCCACTCGTATAGCTCCTTATGTATTCCTCCAAAGAAGATCTCATGTATATCAGTAAAGAAATACCTTTCAAACCAATCCTTTGTACTAATATTAGGGTTTCTTTTCTGTTCTTCAGTGAAGTCCTTCTCCTGCTCTTCTATCCACTTTTGAATTTTTGTCTTCGATGGAAACCACCTTGAGATTCTCTCAAGAAGATCTTGGTCCCGGCAATAGAACCATTTATTGGCACAAGAGAAGACCCAGGGTTCAACGCTTAAGAGCGCACCAACAAGCCCTAACTATTGGCCCTTTTGACAACACCTGCGAACCAGACGCAGTCTCACCCGAAGTAGTTATAGGGGGTTGTAGGACACAAGTGTATACAACTAGAGGAAATGAAAAGTGGATTCAAAGCAACAACACACATCAACCTAGTATTATTTATCTTCCTTAAACCTACTGCACAAGTTATATACCATATCTAACACAATATCACAATAACAACATATCAAATGATAAAGAATACAACATCAATCACACACAACACAAGATGTACGTTGTTCACCCTCTCTCTAGGGATACGTCCAGAGAACGGTTCTTTATGATATATTAAATGGAAGCATATAGTTCTATCTGTGCAATTAGCTGCAGATATATCTTCTTCTATCTGTCTTTCCCTAACCCTGTGCACCCAACTGCAGGGTTGATCTTCGCACCCAGTTGAAGATCTTACAACACAAACTTCCCTCACAATAAAATACTTCTCTCTCAATAGAAATCAATCCTCATCATCATCAAACCCATCCCAGGTCCCCTTGACCTTTCTTTATACATTACAATAGCTCACCAACATCCTTAGGCCAAAACCTAGGTGTCCAAAACCCTAAGTGCCAAAACCTTAGGTGTCTAAAACCCTACGTCAACTTGACCCATATTTTCAGGGCTTCACCAACCTGTCTTTCCTTCCTTCTCGCGCGGTTCTCCAGAGCACTCATTGACATCTTCTTCTGCTTTTTGAGTTGTCCACGATCTGTCTTCCTTTTTGATATGTCATCCTTGATCTCCTTGTCCAACAACTTCCTTTCTCTTACTTCGCCCTGTCTTTTCTTCGATTTTTCTCACTTCGACCCACTCTTAATTGCTTCACCTTCTGCACAGTTCGCATTTTTTCTTTTCTTCCTTGATCTTCTCTTGCTTCTATAACCAAGGGCCAACAGGGCCAGACCATGGAAGCGCATGCATGGATTTCCATAGTTCATAGCCATGAGTGAGTGATGTTTTAGGGTGTTAATTTATCCTGGTTAATTTTTTTTCAAATTTATTCTGTTTAATTTTTTTGCAAATATGTTGTGTTATTTAGAGTTATGGATTTAGTAGCATCTTCGTATTTATTTTGGTTTATTGTAATTCTCAAATCTAAATCTATCTATTGTGATCATTATAGAGTAGTATTGTATAAAATAAAATTGGGTTCTTTGAAATGTATTTCAAAAAACTTTCATTTTTACCAGATGTTTTTAAATCTTAACATTAATTTGTTGCTTAGTTCTTAGTTTTTAACCTAGCATTAAAATCATATGTTATCATTATTGAGATTGGATTATAAAAAAATACTAATATAATTTTAAACAAGTGTTGCATGACAGCGTACTCCTTGCTAGGTTGGAATGGGAATAAATACACTATTATGGCGGGGCCGAGGGAGAAATAGAAGCCCGAAGAAGCAGAGACATGTGGGAAGCAGCTTGAAGTACAAGTGGTATCCATGCAGAAGATGACTCGTGCCAGTGTGTCACATTCCATCCATAAGACATCGGGTTCATAGATTACCTGGGTATAATGTCACTGCGACAGTAAGGCTGGATCCCCAAAGAACCTCCCAAATTAGTTAATCATAATATTATATTAATATGGGGTTAATATGCAAATGAGGATGTAAATCGTATTGTGATTTTTATAGATGTGATACTCTTGTTTAATTTTTTTCCTGGGGCGTGTATAGTTCAAATATGGGACTTAGAAAATTTCTATCATAATGACTTGAAGCAATAAAAAAGGATAGTTGTAGTTTTTTTTTTTTTTTTGAAATAAAGGTTCCTAGAAAAAAGGACCAGGAATCACATACATTAAACATTCAAATATAATAAACACAATTTCCTGACATCCAGCATAATTGAAGAAAAAAAATTCTGAGCACATTAAAATAAAAGAAGATGATCAATATGCATAAAAATAACTAATTTAGCATTTTGAATGCATCCCACAAGGCACCGTCGAAATTTTTCCTGAATTAGTTTTCTTTGAAATTTATCAAAAATTGATGATGTTTGTTACATATTTCTGGAATTTGTTACATATTTCTGGAAATTTAAATGCATTTGTCATATAGACTGGGATTGTGGTCTCGTGGACCATAAAATAAATAAGTACAAGAAATAGGACTGTAGAAACAAGAAATGTGCGACGGTAGAGAGGAAGAATTGAAAAGAAGAAATTGGAAGTTATGAGTCTTTGGTTAGAGATTTCTATTTAAAGAGGTATAATAACTATATTGATAAAGAAATCAAGATGTGATCAGTATAAATATGTGATCAGTATAGACTTACTATGAAGTTGATGCCTTTTTGTTTCTCTCGTCAACGACCACTGGAATCGTACCAACCGGTTGTTTCCCTTCATCGGTGAGCTTGTCCATTCTCCTTTGGATCCATTCTTCAATATATCTTCTCATGAAGGCCACATTGATCTCATCCCGGATTTCTATGTTGAAAATCCCGTTTCCTAATTTTCTTAGAACAATATAAATACTGTGTAGAGTCTGTTCAATTTCTTCATTGTGTGTTGAATAGTCCACTAGCCAGTTCTCGACGTCATTTTGACCATATTCAAGGATGTTGTAAAAATTTTCTAAAGACAACCCCTTTAAAATATCAACTTGTTCAACGAAGGCTTGCTTGGTTAAGGACAAGGAGTTGAGGATTAAGTTTGGGTCTTGAACCTCGTTGGTACTTCCGACTAAGTCTATTTGGGTCATCTTTCTGAATAATTCTTCTTTCTCTGATATGGCTTGTTCACATGATTCAACAATGAGGTGTAGGTTCTTAACTTTCTCTTTCCAGCATGCTTTTAATTGTTTGGTCCGGTTTTGGGAGGGGATATCTTCTTGTCTTATTTTCATATCTGAGATGTTGATGACATGGTTTCCAAAAGGAATCACTGTCTGTAGATAGAAACATTCTTCATTTATTAAATCTGTCTGCAAATGTTCATGCAAATCATTTTCCCTCATTCAAAAGGAAGCTATGTTTTGTGATGTTTCCCAGGCTTCAATAATTAGCTCCATTCTTTTCTTGATATTCTTCTCTAAATGGCCTTTACAGGATGTGAGGAGGCTGGAGGCAGGGATGATTTTAAGGATGAAAATTTATTTTAAAATGTAGAAACCTTGGCGAATATTACTAATCCTTCATATGCCAACTATAAAATATTGGCGATACTTTTATAAAAATAATTAAATTTCTAAGGATTTCATATAGTTTGTATAAAATTTTGGCAATTTTTAAGGTAAAATAATTTTATCCTATAGAATTTGGGCGAATCATTTTTAGAATGGCGAATTGGTTTTTGGGAAAAAACATGGAAAATTATCCCATGAGCGAAATTTAGTCCCTAAAATCATCCTTGGTTGGAGGATCCTTTTAACTTGGCTACAGGGGTGGCAGGCACAGTTTTTTCTAAAGGACTGGCAAACAATGGGGTGGGAATAAAAGCCTCCTCCAATTCCTTGATTTGGGCATTCAGTCTGGCATTCTCTGCTTCAATTCCTCCAATGGAATCATCAAGAGCATCTATGGTTGCTTAGTGAAATCAGAATATTTGGGGCAACTGCATTTTCCTAAGGTTAATTGTTGAACAAGATTTCCCTTTCTTATTTGTTACATCTCTCTTTTCAATAATTAAATTTTTAGATTGGTTGTTAAAAACAACCTCTAGAATACAAATTTTTATCTTCGTCAAAAATCTTCATCTCAGCTATTTCCATTTTTGAACTATGGTGCATCGCATTCATGTGATGATCATCTTTGCAGAACACATCATCCACAACAGTTCCAAGTTGCATGTTCTCACTTTCAGTTTTAGGATCTTCCGCCTGCCCTACAGTGTTTTTTCTCTTCTTCATCACAGGAAGCTTGTGAGAACTACCAATTTTTCCACGAGGAGGGTTCTTATATCGTCCTCCGTTTGAATATTTATGGGTTTCTTTCTTACTGGGGTGGTTCATTGAAGCGATGCTCTGTGATGTCGCGCTCTTGGGAGTGTTGGCTGGGGACTAGACACTCTTCTCACTTGAGATTTTTCCTCGTTGTCTGTACAATTCAATTGTTCTTTGAAATGTCTCTACGTGGGCATAGTTGGCAGCAAGAGTGTCTTCATCACTGTCTTTGTCTTCGATCAGGCATGTATGGATAAAAGAGTTGCTAAAGCCAATTGCTAGTAAAGTTCTCGAAAAATCCCATTAGGGTCGAACCCTCTTATCCTTTCATCATATTTTAGGTTCAAGTTCTTGAGATGGCCTATGAATTCATCAATATTATTGGAATTTCTAAACACGAAGTCCCCGACTTTCCAGGGCATAGGAATGAATTGTTTTTTTCTCTTGCCATGTAAAAAATGCAACCAGTAGTTGTATTGACTTGCTATTTCTGTAACAAACATCTTTTCCATGGTGTGACATGGAAGGAAGGAAGGATTTTCATTGGAGCCAAAGATCATTATTACACTCTAATTTTCCTTTTTTTCAAGTGTCCCAGTCCTATCCAAAAACTTGGTTGTCTAGCCAGACATCCGGGGAACATCCTTTCCTAACAATAAATATTTGAAAATTGAGACAAAGTCATTAAAAAACTCATAAAAACAATAGGAGGCCTTGTGCCTCCACAAGGCCTAGTACTAGAATGTTACTGGGTCGAATTCATAGTTTATATTCTTAGACAGAGATAGTTTTGGAAACATACAACAATGTGATATTGTAAAAATCAAGTAGGATGACATATAAAATTTATTCTCTTCTTTGAATCATGAAAATTGGGAACATATTTCAATGGAAATTAGCTTCCCCCAATCAAAAATGGTTTGTTCCTTGACTGTGGAATACAAAATATAAAGAAATACATGGGAAATGCTTGCCATGGATTCCTGTTCCTTTATTCTTCTAAACTACTAAGCAATTTCTTGGAATGGATTTCTAAAGGAACTAAATTGAAACTTTGTGATATCTTCAGGAACTATTGTCGGGTATTCGAGGAACTCGGGTAAGAGGTCCAACCTGTTTTCATGTTTTTCTAGGAATTGCTTGCAGCCTTGTCCTCTGAAGGTCAATGTTGGCTCCGATAATATTAACATCTTGCGGAAGACCCGAGGTGACAAAGAAGCAAGAGAATGGTCACACAGTGGAATAATTCTTTGGCGCACCAAGAGACGACCTCCTTACAGTAAAAAGCCTCAGGGACGCAGCCTGCACGAGCGATTGCAGAGGTCCAAATCAGTTCGTTTTGGGAAGAATGGGATGAATAGTGAGAGTATGCCCTGGACCACTTGAATATCTAGTCCTCATGTCTGAAGATATTCATTGTATCTCCACAGAACTGTTGTCGAGTTGCTACCATAAGTTTACGAGAACGTTCATTTTCTCGAGACGATGTTTGAAATGAAGAGTTGGAAGGGATAATATAACCCTCCACAAATATTGGTCCAATCCATGTGAACGGGATATATCCTCAATCCTTTCGCTCATTAATGACAATATCGACGATTGTTGCATGATGCATTGTTAGCATTAAAGACTAGCAATTGCATACCTAGAAGTGCGAAGATGGCAGGTGTGACGAAGAGAAATTAAGGATTGGAGATTTTGTGAACATGCCAATGCGACGACCCGCGAAAGACATTCCATGTTGTTTGAGATGAACAATCGGAAGGGATAATATAACTCTCTGTAGATATTTGTTTAATTATTATTAATGGGATATCTCCTCGAGCGTTTCACTCATTAATGACAATGTTGATGGTTCCTACATGATGAGTTGTTAGCATCAAAGGTTACTAATTGCATATTTAGAAAGAAGTATGAAGATCATGGGGACGGGAAAGAGAAATTAAGGAGTGGCTAATTATCAAAAGTGGTCGATCGAGCTTCAAAATAGGGTTAAAAGGTACAACCATTAGAGGTGAGGGCTCGAGGGTCAAATTGTACGTCTCAAAAGTTTTTGAGTGCAAAACGCATAACACAGAAGAGGGAATGATGGGAAAGTCCAGAGGTAAACTTCTATATCATGGAACTTCGGGTATTTTTTGAATGCCACAAAACAATGGAAGCGCAATCGTGAGCCCGCGTGTCCGGGAACCCGCAATCGAAAATGTGGCTTAAGTATGGAATAGGGAAACATTAGGCTTAGTTCTGTAGCGATTGTTAATGTGACTGTCTCGTCGAGCCTTTTTATTTTTAATGATGGTCTATACCGTTGTTGCATGATGAGCCGTTAGAATTAAACCTTGGTCATTACATACGTTGAAAGAAGTGTGAAGGTGGCAGGAACAATAAACAATGACTAAGAATTGGAGATTTCGTGAACCCGCCAACCCTAGGATCCGCGAAAGAGATTCCATGAAATGGTTAAGTATGGAAAGTGGTCGGACGAGATTCAAACTAGGGTGACAATGGTTCCCCAAGAGACGTGACTTCCCGAGGGTCAAATTGTATGTCTCAGAAATTTTGAGTGCAAAATGTGTAACACAGAAGAGCGGATGATGTGGGAGTCTGACGAACAGTTTGTATATTGCAGAAGTGTGGGAGATCTCCTCAAGCCTTTCACTCATTAATGGAAATGTTTAAGGTTCCTACATGATGAAGTGTTAGCATTAAATCTTACTAATTGCATATCTAGAAAGAAGTACGAAGGTGGCAGGGACAGGGAACAACAATTAAGGAATGGCTAATTATTGAAAGCGATCGACTAGGCTTCAAAATAGGGTTACAAGATACAACCAGCAGAGGTGAGGGCCCGAGGGACAAATTGTATGTCTCAAAAGTGTTGACCACAGAATGTGTAACATGAAAGAGGGCATGATGGTGCAATCTTGCAGAAAAATTGTATATCGAGGAACTTCGGGTACTATTTGCTAGTCGCGGAACATTGGAAACACAATCTTGATCCTGCTAGTCCAGGAACCTGCAATTGAAAATTTGTCTAAGTATGGAACACGAAAATGGTAGGCCAGACTCAATACATAGTGGTTGCAGCATGTGCAACCATGGAAAGGAACAACAGAAGATCGGGCTCATGAAGGGGCATTCTAGCAAACAAATTGTATATCGCAGAACTCATGGTACTGTTTTCAAGTCACGAAAGATTCGAAATGCAATTTTGAGCCCCTCAGTTTGAGAACCCATAATTGAAAAAGTGTCTAAGAATGGAATAGGTAAACGATATGCCAGACTTGTTTTCACTAATATATTGAAATTTGTAATAGATTTCCCATTACCTAGCAAGACTTTTCCTGCATGTTTCTGGACAAGTTTTGTAGGGATAGTCAGTTTGACTGTCTCCCCGATGATTTTGTTTATTAATGACGATATTTATGGTTGTTTCATGATGAAATATTAGCATTAAACCTTTTTTGTTTTATATTTGGAAATAAGTACGAAGGTGGCCAGCACAGGAAACAATGACTAGGAATTGGAGATTTCGTGAACCCGCCAACCCAAGGATCCAAAATAGGGTGCAAGATTTCCCTAGAAGATGTGAGGCCCTAAAGGGCAAATTATATCCCTCGAAACATTTGAATGCATAATGTGTAACACGGAAGAGGGGACGATGTGGGAGTCTGGCAGTCAATTTGTATATCGCAGAGGTCCGGGTGCTATTTGCAGGTCACGAAACAATGGAAGTGCAATCTAGAGGCCGAAATAATTAATGTGCATTGGGAAGGGCATGAATGTGGGGAGGATGGAAGGGAGACATAAATGGTTTGAAACTTTTTATGAACCCACGTAAAGCGAAGCTTGCGATTTGGAGGAGCCCGAGGTGGAATTGTAGATCATATAATTTTTGGGTGCAAGATGTATATCACAGAATAGGTGGAAACATTTGGATAAGTATGGAAAGGAATGAAGGTCGTTCTGAGTACTATAAATGGTGGTTTAATGCGTGTTAATGGGATATTTCCTCGAGGTTTTTTTCTTGTTAATGCCAATTGTTTCGTACTAGTGTGTTCATTTGTCACTAGTAAAACCATAATTTATGTGCATTGGGAAGGGCGCGAAGGTAGTGGGGATGGAAGGCATCGATAGATGCTTTGAAACTTTTGTGAACCTGGGTAGAGGGAATCTTGCGAGTTCGAGGAGTCTAGGGTGGAATTGTAGATCATGGAATTTTTGAGTGAAAGATGTATATCACAAAACAAACAACAACAGAGTTCGGTAGCACCAACCCCAGAAACCGCGGCCATAAAATTGGCTAAGTATGGAAAGGAATGATGGTCGGTTAGACTCATCATGTGAGGATATAGATGGAGATGAATATATGTTATTCCTCCAACCTAGGAACCCGCGATCATAGAAAAGAGACTAAGTATATAACCAGAAATGGATAATAGACGAGAAGAAGAAAAGGGAAAAGGGGTAAGTATCTCTCAAAACAACATCTATTGTTCGTTTATTAATGCCAATATTTTTGAACCCCTGGTGATTTATCACTAGTTAAAAGCATAAATTAAAGAACACAAAAGTTTTTGGGTGAAATATGTATATGATGGAACAAGGGGCATAAGTGTTCGATAACGCTAACCTGGGAGAAACGAGCATTTAGTCTTAGCTATGTAACATACTTGGGGGTTGACAAAGATATCTTCAAGTTTAAAGAGAATTTGTTTATATTTATTCCAATAGTATTCATATCAATATATCTT